>BQNB010005194.1:0-45952 GCA_026074375.1 Tanacetum coccineum
TTGAAGAGTTTCATATGATTTTAAGCAATCTTTAGAGCAAGTATGTACCTTAGAGTCTGAACTTGATGAACTTGATGAACCTTAGGATGTATAAGCCATTAGAGCAAAGTTTGTGATGCCTTCTTCAGCATGAAAGCTCCAATCATAACCACCTATCCCATCTTAAACAACCAAGGCATTTGTAGTAGATGTATCCACTAGTGCATTCCTTCTTGGACCATCTCTATTTCTATTCCCCTGATTCCTTGGTACCCTGCATTTTCTAGCAAAGTGACCTCTCCTGTGGCAGTTGTAACATTCAACCTTTGTCTTATCAAATCCAACAGTTTCTTTGCCATTGAAATTCAGATTCCTTCCTGTCTTCTTTAAGAATATTTTCACCCTCATGATAAGCATAACCACCTGCCATTTGAGATCCATCTCTTTAAGATCATCAGTATCAATCTGCTCTAGATCTTAATTGTCTAATTATGGACTATTAGATTGATTAGCAAAAAAGGAAAACATGACATCATCAGCATAAGTTAAGGAAGAAGCTTGTCCCTATGAACTAGAAGTAGAAACTTCATGAGCAGTATTAACTGCTTCATTAGTACTGCTAGTATTTTCTAAAGATATAAAAGCCACATTCTAAGAGTTTAAGCTTAAGCTCGATTGGACTTTAATCTCAGATTCATATACCTTCAAATTATTATACAAATCATCCATGCTCAATGTGTCTAGATCAGATTTGTTTCTCATTATTAAAGCAAAATTGTTCCAAGCTGATGGTAGACTTCTCAACAACTTTAGATTTGCATCTTCCTGAGAGATAACTTCACTATGAATTTCCAATTGGCTGAAGAGTTTCTGAAACCTATCATAGGTTTTATCTAGTCTCTCAGATCTTGATGCAGCAAAATTCTCATATTGCTGCATCAGAATGGTTTTCTACATTTTCTTTGATTCTTTGTTGCCTCTAAACCTGGCCTTGATTGCTTCCCCTAAGGTCTTTGAATCCTTGATTCCATGAAACTTCAATAGGTGCTCATCAGGAATGGCCAACAACAGAGTGATTTTTGCTTTCAATTCATTTTTTCTTGGTAGCTTTTGTTCAGTAGTTTTAGGTGGAATGGGACCTTCAGTACCAACACTAGCAGATGCAATAGCAGGTGCATCACCATTTACAATAACCTCCCAAAGAGCATAATCAGTGTGAGTAAGATATTGCTCCATTCTCATGCTTTAGAGATCATAGTCTCCAGTTTTGAGTACCAGAAGTTTTAGTACAGACACTGTTTGGGTAGTTTCAGATTGTGTTGGGATTCTAGATTTGATGAGAAAAAATAAATAAAAGAATGAAACAAAAGGACTAAAATTGTTATTAAAGAATTCTACAAGCTGATGGAGAATTATGTAGATTCTGGAAGATCTCCTTAAGAAGATAAAGATAACAGAAGATATTCCTTAATGTTTAAAAGATTTACTTGTCTAATGTTTATCTTCCTTTGTAAGTCTTGATCTCTCCATATATAAAGAGATCATAGACACATAGTTTTAGTATCCAGAAAAGTGTGTGTAACAAAGTGTAGAAGATGTAGACGTCTAGAGTGTTGGTGTAGCCCCAAGGATCTTTAATCCCTGTTAGATTGTAACCGTTCTAGAGTTAATCGTCAAGAATTGGGGCTTGATGGAAACGTATGGTAATAAAACCTTGTTGAATATATTTGTTCTTGTTCCGCTTTGTTTTTATAACTTATGAACATTGATATTATCCTAGATAAAGGTCTAAAAAACCTGAGCTTACAATGATCTTTAGAATTATCAATTGGTAACAGAGCCATGGGGCTCTCGATCTAGGATCTACAAGGTTTTTAAAAAAACCCTAAAAACCCTAATCTTCAAGAAATCATTTTTGTGTTAAATTTTTTTTAGGGTTTCAAAGTAGCTGCCATAACAACATCTTTTCGTCCTCTCTACCTGTATTGGTATGCAATACGAATTGGTGAATGTTTTTAGGTTTCATGGTGGGTTTTTAAGGTTCACGATGCATGTTTAACAAACTTAGGGTTTGTTGAATACTGAGGTTGAAGTCTGTGGTGTTACTAGTCATGGTGAGTTACCCAAGGGGGTGATGATGAACCCTAGTAGCACGATTACTGGTGTCGAATCTTTATTTTTTACTCCAGTTGTTGTCTCATTTGCTAGTAAAGACACAAATCCCAAATATTATACATATGTTTGTTATATTCGTGCGCGCAAACTAAGTAAACCATAATTTATTTTTAAGGTTTGTGCTTCATTGTCATATTTACTGTTCCTGCTATGGTTGGTATTACAACAACAGGCTACAAGAATATTGTTCATTCTTTATGGATCTGTTATAGATCTTGAAAGTAGCAGGTATGTTCATATAATGGTTGCCGTTGACATGAATAATGTATGGGTTTGGGATTCACCTGGTGATTTATGTTCAAGGTTAAACGTTTATGGTGTTAAACGTTTTAAAGATTTCAAGGTGAAACAGTTATAGGGTTTCGAACATGGTGTGGATATGCTTGAATCTGATCATTGCTTGTTGGTATGTGCTTAAATACACATACCTTTTCCTTAACAAAACAAGCTTAAATAACCAAAAATGGACATAAAATGTCAATTATATGCTTGTTTTGTGTTATTGAATGTGCAGGTAACGGATATACACAAAAAGATGAAAAATGAAGCCAAAACAGACAAAACCGAGCACGAGAATGAAAAGAGCGTGAAAAACCAAAGATGAAGGTGTATGCATCTTAGTGGGCCAACCTAGCTAAAAAATTAATGGGCCAAGACCGGCCCAAATTATGTAGAAAATCAGCCCATAAGCATCTCAAGCTGTTATCTTTAACCAATGGAAAAGACATCACATGGGAGTTCATTTTATACACTTCGGCGTGGTGGGGTGCATTATCGGTTATCCAGTGTGGTATGAGTAGTTTTTTATATTTTGTTTTAAAGTATCATTGGTTACATTCAGAACTGAGATTTCTCTGTAGGTTTGCTTTTTGCTAATTTGTTTTTTCTAGACACAACTGAGTTTCTTGAAAACAGACTGGCCTACTATGCAAGATCAATCAGTTGCTTGTAGAAATCACGCGATGAAAAAGAGCCAAAAATTAAACGCTAGAATAAAAGGCAAAAAAAAAAACAAGATGTCAAGCTGAGAAGAAATGAAGAATTGTTTCTCTTTTTGGTAAGCTTTATTGAATCTTACTCACTAGAAAAGAAATTTGATAGTCCAATAACAAATGTTTTCTCTTTTTTTCATAGACAAGAATCCAGGGCGACTGCCTAGATGTTTATCTCTTTTTTTTTTGCGCACATTTTATTTATTCGATAGTCCAATATGATTGGGTGCACAATTTCTAGTATTACGACTCAAAAAAAATTGTGCACCAATCATATTTAGACATGATTCACTCCCTGATATTAGACCTTATGTAGCTTATATCAACCATACATCACATCACATATCACGCTCTTTGTTGCACTTGCACACAAACAAACAAAATTTTTACTGACAAAGTAACAACGTATACAAAAAGGAAAAAATACTACCATTTCCCAAAAGTAATCTGAATGGGACATGCTATAATACCCTCGTATCTCACATAAAATACAAAAGGTATCACTTCTACCCTTTTCTATCCGCTCAGTTAATAGTACAACACAACTTTTTTCAGTTTATGTTCCGTGTTTTTTGACAGTTTATTACTTTTGATTTGTCTTTTATAATTTTGTTCTCGCACTTTCCGTTCACAGTTTCATATCAAAAACAAAACATAAAATAAAAGTGAAATTAATATATAAAATATATATATATATATATATATATAATATATATATATATATATAAGTAGGATCCAGTGAGAATAAATTAAAAATAAGAAGTGTGGAGAAGTGACTAAAACCACACATTTTGAGAAGCATACTACTTGCATTAGATGGCATTTTCTATTCATTAGATGCACCATTTGCAGTATCGAAAGTTATAATTTGATTGTAGATGGTCAATAAATTGATTTCATGATTTTAGCACTGTGCAGAGGAACAAAAAATATGAGAAATCTATGAGAATGATCATCTAAATATAATTATATGCACTAAATTAAAAACATTTGAAATTGCGTTAAAATCATCTAAGATTATAAGAGATGCGTCTAATTTTAAGGGTGCATCCTTATATGCGATTAGAGTTACTATCTTATATCCTTCTAATTATAAGAAAACTTCACATTTGATTGAGTCCTACTCTAAATATAATATATATAATATATATATATATATATATATATATATATATATTAATATAAATATATTAAATATAGGTGTATGCTAACATATAAGAGGGGTATTAAAACCATTGGCCAATCTGAATATAAGAATAATATATAGTAACTAGAGATGATGTCTCAAGAACCGAACACTTTATATCACCGTAAATAAGATTTTACTCCGTTGATAAACTGCGAGTAGTTAAATGGAATTTTCTACGAACAAAGTAACATGTTTTTAATACATATCTAGAAACAATACACTGTAGCTTCGAGTTTTCACGTAAATTATTCAAATTTATTAATATTTATTAATCTTTTTATACACATCTTTCTTCTTAAAAGAAGAAGCATCTATTTTGTTTAACTAGCATTCGATTGAGATTTTATATTGGTTTAATTTAAAATATTGATATCATAATTCTAACACATTATACTTGTTTAAATAGCACGTAATTACTCTTAAAATTTATTTTAAATATCCTTAATTTTAAAATTAAAGATTAATACAAGCGTCGTTTATTTATATGAAAAATATGTATAATTATTTCATCTTACAATATCGCCCTTATTCTTGCTGTTCATTTTGATATTTAGTGTACATATTAGTTAGTAATTTTAAAACCATATTTAATTTTTTACCCGGGTGCGCATTGTGCATAAACTTAAAAAGAAATAATATGAGTCGTTACTAAATTTGGTGGTAGTAAAATATTTTTGTTGGTAGTCTTACTTAATCTCATAAAGAGGAATAACTTATCGTATGGTATATCGTTATAATCTCATGTATTTATTTTACATAATATGACAACATAGGCACTCGTGCTTTTAAGATGATAATATAGTTCAAGCAAAATAATATTTAATATATAATGATAATAATAATTGTAGACAACACCAACATATATATTGGTTTTTTAAGAAAGAAAATATTAAGTATATTGAGTATAAAGTTTATTGTATTTGTTAAACGTTATTATAAAGTTATAAAAAATATGAAAACTAATAAGTCTAGTTATAATCAAATAATAAGTTTATTTAAAATTTAACATTTGAGTTTTATTAATTATCCTTTCAATTTTTAGTTTTGTTTACAAAGTCGACAAATGTGTATTTATACATATTTATTTTGTTAGATGAGCTTGAACAGATTAATACTAATTTTAATTTTTATTAACCAATCATAATGCACGATTTTAAAAATGAGCTTTTTCGTTAATCTTTAGAAGAATTAGTTTTTCCGTTTTATATCTTCTCTAATTATATAAATAATATTACAACACACAAATATTAACTCTACAAAACCAGATTGAAAATTAAGAGGTATTTTCTAACCGCTAAAGATTGTAATTTTCCTCCGTCTCAAATTAATAGTTCATGTTTTCTTTTTGAGATGTCCTAATGTAATTGTCCACTACTAAAAATAGATAAAGAAGTTTGATCGAGTTTACTATATTATCCTTGTTTGACATTATTAAAACAGATTTTAGTAAGACTAATTAAATTATCTAATAGTAAACGTCATTTAGTTAAAAAGTAAGAAAGATATAACAGTATATAAGTGACATAATATAGTGTAATACAGATAGAAATAAGTCGGGAGACGAAAATTTATGTGGAACGGAATGATACAAACAATAAAATACGAAAATAGGCGAAACAAAGACTTGGGCACTATGTGCCGAGGTTATAGGGCCCATATAATTTGTTATGAAGGAGGGTTTAAGGATTAAGAATTGGATTTGGATTTGAAATTGGATATTGTATTTGGATTTGAGTTTTACAATAAGAGAGAGAACATAAATATTTTAAATTAATAATAATTATTATAATTAATAAATATATTACTTTAAACTTAGAAAAGTCAACAAAAAAGATGTACAAGTGATGGAGCTTACTCCACGTCATGTTTGTCAGATAATACACACACCTTTTATCTCAATCCTTGTATGCTTCCTTACTATGACATAAACCCATCGATTTAGTTTTTGTTGGTGGGCCCATCCTAATCCAAACATTCAACCAAACATCTATAATAATGGAAAACCCCCAAATCTATGGGAACAACCCCCCCCCCCCTCACACCAAACCTCCCTAAATTGTTAAACTTGTTAAGACAATGTTTAAATATTTCTTTAATATTTTATTTTATTATGACACTGATTTTACAAATCTAACTACATGATTTAAATTCAGCCTAAAAATATGTGACTGACATTTTTTTGATGATAGGAGAAGACTTTTTTTTACAAACCAATAAATCATTGTCATGTTTATTTAGGCATAAGTTTAGTCCTAATTTTAGAGATGTTAATTACTTTTCATATATTATACAACCTAGCAGGGTACCTGCGCGCTGCGGCAGCGGGTACCATGTGAATAGCAAAAAAACAAAAAGAAAATGATACCGGTCAAGTCTGTTTCACCCGTTTTTATCCATTACGACCGAACATCTCCGCTTCATTTTTTGACAGCTTTTATTGGCTAGCGGAACCAGTGACGACTCTAGTTGCCGATTAAATCTGTTGGTCCGGTCTTGTTTTAAAACTATAAGTACCATCAACTTGTTAGCATATAATTTATCTAAGCTTTGTGAGTTTTATTAGTTTGTATAAAGTATGTGGAAATCATAGAGGGGGTGAATACGTTTCCATTTAAAAACTTAAATTATTTCGTATCAAATTATCCATCAAGTTAGATGTAATATGATAAGTGTGAATAATACATCTATATCCATTAGAACATGTCATAGCAATATAAACATAATCATAATGTTAACTTCTATCCATGACACAATCATCATCTAAACAATATAAGCAACAATCAACACACATATAGATCTAATACAAATATAAATGTAAGGCGATAAGGTAAATAATATTATAAATTACTGCAAATAACACTTTTAAGCAATTAAGTATAAATTCTTGCAATAATTATATAAAAATGGGTAACTTATTCGGGATAAATGATGGTATAAATGTGACGTTATTTGATGTCATCAAATATCCCCCCACTTGAATCCTACTTGTCCTCAAGTAGACTCTAGATTATATTGAAAATGTATCCTAACCGAAGTCAAAGATTTTTCCGTTTAAGCACTTCTTTCGTTTTAATCACCTGTACAAGACCAAGCACCTCATGAAATATGGAAATGAAATCACTCAGATCACTCAACTAATTTAGGGTGTAACATTTAAGCGGTACGCTCATTTGCTCCGTCGTGATTAGCTTCGTATCATAAGCTTGGCAAGGATACACATCTCCACCACTAGAGCTAAGGAGAAACAAGTCAAAAGGTAAATTAAGTTAAAGGCTTCGGGTTGACCATTCAAGCAATCTTTTACCAAAATTACCATACCAACAAGGCAGCTGAACCACACATATATGGCCGTAACGACAGAATAGACATGTATGATTCGATCACATCCTCATTCGTATTTAACCAGCGGTTAGGATGAAGAACGATATAGAGTATGGAGCTTCTAACTTTCACCAAAAGTCGTAAACCAACAAGGTAGTTGAGTCACGCATACATGGCCGTAACGACAGAATAGACATGCATGGCTCGCACACATCCTCGTTCGAGTAAAACCCAAGGTTAGTCAGCAGGAAATGGAAGTAAATGGTTGTTAAATAAAATTCATAAAACAAATAGATTAAGCTTGAACAAATAAGGTAGTTGCTAGTAACTTTTTTCCCGACCGTTCCATGATAAAGACTCAAAATATATACAAATGCCTCAATCATAAAGATGACAAAGACAACCTAAGTTGGCGTTCCCATAACAGTCAACTTCCCTTACATCATAAACTTACATACTTTTACAAAAGCGGTGATATCGGCCACTTAATACAAAACTATACATCATTGATTTTTATCCATGAATAATTGATCATTCTAAGAATTTCATCATTTTAAGTTTAGCGAACCGACTATATAACTTCCTTCTCTTTTTGGATGCATTTTTCTATTTTTTTTAACATAAACCTCGGTGCAATTTCACCATCTTCACAATCATAATTTTTCCTTTAATACTTCACTTCAGACATAATACATAATCACAAAAGTAGCAAAATACATGAGCTACATATTTTCCCATTGCATTGTGCAATTTCCCGACCATAACAGAGATAGAAAATTTCACTTTGAAAAAGGAAATACAGAACTTTACACAAAAGCAACTAGCAACTTTGATTAAGTAGGTGTGGAAACTAGAAAGGGGGTTGAATAGTTTTTACCATTTTAAAATTAAAACTTAGATTGTCGACTTATGTGAACTCAAGAGATATACACAAGTGTATATGATAGCGATGCAATATGTAAATAACTAACCTACGAAATATAAACAAGTAAAGTAAGAAAGATCAAACCAATGACACAATGATTTATAGTGGTTTGGCTACGAAGATCCTCTTCGTCCTACTCCACTCCCCAAGTACCCAACTTGAGAGTTATCTTTACTATGTCAACAAGCTCCCCTTAGGCAGAGAAAACCGTACACTTCGCTTACACTTTTTCTGGTACTAAGCTAAATACCGAGTTCTACTTCGAGATAGAACCAATCTAACACACTATGTATTATGTGGCCTAAATACTAACCTATC
The DNA here is from genome assembly GCA_026074375.1 of Tanacetum coccineum. Classification (NCBI taxonomy): domain Eukaryota; kingdom Viridiplantae; phylum Streptophyta; class Magnoliopsida; order Asterales; family Asteraceae; genus Tanacetum; species Tanacetum coccineum. The sequence goes on from BQNB010005194.1 coordinate 8,900, forward strand.
ATACACATATGATACACACAACATACAACACAAGATATACAATATGAATGATTATCACAAACGTGATGACACAACTAAACTAATAACACTTGAAGCTTGACGTCTTCTTGAGTGTTCTTCACTAAAAGAGTGGGCAATGGAGTTCGATCACTATGTAAATTGACATATGTAAAAAGCTAAAATAATCAAAGAATATACAAAAGATAAAATATTGTGATGGAAAAAATTTGTCAAGAGTTTTAATAAAATTAAAAGCTGTAAGGTTGATATTTATAGGCTAACCTTTTGAAATTCCAAATCGACCAGGGAAATGATTCGAGCCGTACTCGTGATCTCCACATACCCTAATTCGTCCCGTGTATTTGTGATACATTGTGGAGCTGGGACAGCATTTGTCATTTTGTGATTAACCCTAAATCTATACAAAATATTGTTTTGTACTTATTAAAACTAGTTTAATAGATTCTTCTAGAACAAAATATTTTTTTATCACCAATAAGGAAAGATTTTCTAAATTTGGGAATGTTTGGAAATATTTGGAAAGATTGTTTCCACTTATGGTTAATCCTTATTTTCGCTCTTACAATATAAATAATATCTCTAAGCTTATAATTAATCATCGTGTTAAACTTAAATCATTGATTAGAAAAACATTTATGTAATATAATATTTTTACTTTGAACCTTAACACCTATGGTTTTAATAATGTCTATATTTAAACTTAAGTGATTTGTCGCGTCAAGTAAACTTTCCGACTAAATAACTTGTTTACGTAAAACTTTTACGTAGTATGAAGTTATATTGTTTATTATCAAAACATAAAGGTCATTAAATATAAATATCATTTTTGCGCGAATATTTGTATTAACAATCTCCCATTTTTGATGATGACAAAATATAAACTCATGCTTATTAAAAGTTACTAAATAAGTATTTAGTAGATGAGTTTATATTTCTTCTCCCCCTTTTTGTCAAAGCAAAAAGTGTTGATAGAGGCCATCTTGCGCATGCCTTGTTCTGACGAATGCTAAGTTACTTTGTAACTGAATGCCAAAGTAAAAGTCATAAAGACTAACGAATGCTAAGTCACTTGGTTACGAATGCAAAGTAAAAAATAATGACAAAATTGCAAGTGCTCCCCCTTGGTGTATACTCCCCTTGCTTGGGGCCCTAAGTAATTGAGCTATGGATACGTTGCTACAAAACAAAGTTAGTAGGCAAGCAAATATATCAAATATATATATGACAATCACAAATGCACACATATACATTTCACATAATGAACATCAATCACCAACAAAACTAATGTTAAATCCATTATAAGGGATAAAACATAAAATTTGGCGTAAAAGCCATTACATGATAAGCTTAAACTTGAAAATTAAAGAAAACAATTAAAAATCCTAAATCTTGGGATAGAAAGCATTTTTCCCATATAATCCGAGGGGTGGGGTGAGGTGATTATGCGGCTAATGCAGAAAGTAAGGTGGGTGTGATGAAGGGCCAAAGTGGTGTTGAATATAGGAGAACATGTAGTTGACACGATTTCAGAGCATTTGGATTTCATGCCTTGTGGTGCTACAAAACATGTTGTGGAGGTGAGGCATGTCATTTGGATAAACAAAATCCAAAATGTTTGGAGGATTGGGAAAATCTTGATTTCCAAGATTTGGTGGTGGATGGTGAATGTTTTCTAGTGGATGTGCATTGTTGTTGAGGAGAGGTGTGTTGTTGTTACTGTTGACAAACAAAGGTTGGGTTGATGGCAATGGTTCAAATTCGGGTGGTGGATTTGGAAAACCGGGAGGTGGTCTAGAGACACATGGTGGTGGAGATGGATTAGAGGGGCCCGGTGGCCAATTATCCATGGTTTGAACATAAGGATCATTTGGTGACACTCGAAGTGGAGGAAGTTATTGAGGTTTAAGTTTTATTGAAATGACAAAACGAAGTTTAGGTGATGGTGCAACATAGGTTGGTGTTGGAGACTCACTTGGTGATGATGAAGAGGTGTAGTGTGTGCTTTTGCTAGAGATTTATTTTGATGGAGCTTGTGGTGGTGAGAGTGATTTCTTTCTAAGAGGTGGTGAAGGAGTTCTCTCATTTAGCTATTCTTTACTTGAGGATGTGAGGTTGACATAGTTCGGATACTTGACACTCATTCTTGTGGTTTTTCTTTTGAAGTTTGGTGAATTTGTTTTGGATGAACTAGTCATAGCTATGAACTAGCAAGGTTGTATGTGAGAAATGTGGTGAAAATGTGAAGAGAATAGTGTTTAAGGGTGATGATTATAAGGAGAAAGTAGTGATATGAATTGTATAATGGTTCTCGAATTATATGGAGAACATGTTATATCCTAAGGTTTAAGATCCCACATAGTATCATATAGCATGGTTATAAGATAAAGTAGAAAAGGTTAAAAATTAAGAAAATTCGAATTTTGGCGCCTGGACTGAGTGAGCCACGGATCCACCAAACCCATATACGGATCTACCATATGGTGGATCTGTGGGTCACAACTTTCAACAAAAACAACCAAAACATTAATTTTCACCCAAAACACAAAGCAAATTATCATGCAAGCATCATTATCTTTTCTAGTAACGATAATGTCATTTAATACGTAACAATATCCATAAATCATAGAGTAGCAAGATGATTTGATTCAGATTCAAGCATGCAGATATAAGTAAACAAGTCAATAATTTGGAGATACGATAATTATACATCTAAATTGTTCCATAAACAAATCTTCCTTCACCGACATCCCTTCTTCAACAACCTTTCAAAGTTGTGCAAAGCTCGACCCAAGTTTTTAAACATCCCTCTTGTCTCCCTTTGCTCCTTGGACATGTTAGGATCGTCCTTAAGAGTTCTACTATATGACCTCGGGGAAAGTTTGGTGCTAGGCAATTCTCCATTATCAGAGGGTGGTGACTCGGTTCAGGACGAGGTGCTCAATTGAGACCGTTTAGATTTTCCTACATTCCTAGTTCTTTTGGGTGGAGGATTCTTGGGTTGTTTTGCCTTAAGTGTGGAAATTTTCCTAGGGACAAATTTGTAACGTTCATCAAATGAGCCCTGTGCCATGTTTGCTTTAAGGTTCTTAAAGATACGAGTTAAGATCATGCCATATGGTAGAACTTTGTCTCGTCAATTGATGTAGCAATTTATACTATATATAATATAATATAGGCGAAAATAAACAAATCACTTTTAAAATCCAAAAAGCAATAAGTTTAAATTCACAAATAAAAATATATATATCCGGAAGTATCGGTTTCTCGATTCGTTATCCACAAAGTTTAAAACCGGACCCAGGTCGTTATGTCCCAACGAGGCCGCGAATTTGAAAATCAAGAATTGGTTTGGAATTTATGCTTGAATAATCAAGAGTTTGATTTGGTTATCTAAATCTACGGGAAAAAGCAATTAAAAGGCAATCTAAACTAAAAACGAAAGCAATTACGAAATTAAAAACGAAAACGAGAACGTAAAAATGCGACTTAAAACCTAAATTATCAAAATTAAATCATAAAATGATCTTTTTAACTTTTATAAGTCCTAATTGACTAAAATGCAAGAGCTAAGAAAACTAAACCAAAAACGAGAGCAACTAGGCTTAAAAACACGAAAAACGTGAACGGGATCTAATACCGTTCTTTAAAAATTCAAAATCTACAATTTTAACCCTATGAAAGCAAATTTAATTTTCCTAGATCCTAAATGAAAAAAGAAAATTTTAAAAAAAGGAATTATATTTTTTTGACTTTTAAATAATTTTTTATGAATTAAAAACAGATTTAATCTAAAAAATTCATTAAAAATACTAAACTAATTTATAAAATGCTGAAAAATTACAAAAAGTACTTTGAAGTATGAAGAATCTAAGAAAAATATAAAATAGGAAAAATGTTGAAAGGATAAGCAGAAAAATAAGCTAATAAGCAAATAGGCTTAAACTGGAAAATAACTATATAAATTAAGTAATGTAAACCTATAATGAAAAAGTCCCAAGGGCGAGATGGTATCAGAGTGTGTGTGTGAGGCTTTGGTATACAAGGGATAGGTCACAGGTTCGACCCCCGTGCCTCTCTTTTTTTATCAAACATTTTTTTTTCAAATTTTCTTTTAGAAACTTAAAGAACAGACAAAAATAAACATATTTAAAAAAGGGAACTTTTTATAAAAACTTATTTTAAAGCTGGAAAACTGCTGAAAAAGGGCTGACAGTATGCTTTTTTTTAAGACTAAGGATGGCATAACAAGCTATACTGGCTTGGACATTAAGGGACTTAATAAGCAAAAAGAAAAGCAAGCAAGGTGAAACTTACCTAATCATACACCTAATGAGCTCTAATGACCACAAATAAGCAAAATGAAATAAGCTGAACTTTGCTAAAAAGCATTAAGCATTTGACAATAAGTCTTTTAATAAGATATGCACTAACTTTAGCTCTATTAAGAACCAGATAAACCATTGGGGGGGGGGGAAAAGCTTAAAAACTAAAAGCATATTAAAATTGAGACTCAAAAGAAGACAAATACGCTAGAAATCAACAAAATGGCTAAGACATTAGCTAGAAATGAAAGCTGGAAATGGCAGTTTACTATACTATTTCTTTTTGGACTTTTAAAATTGTAGCCTAAGTTTTATATGCTCTAAAATGACTTTGAATTACTAGAAACTTAAAACAGGTTGAAATTATACTACATTGAGCTAGAATTGATCATAATTAATCAAAGTTAAACTAGACAAAATGATTATAAATGATCTGCAATATTAGGTCTTTAAGAACAAACCCCTAACTAACATTACTTAACTGAAAACCTTCAAACAGACTAAACCAAAGATTTTAACCTTAAGACAAATACTCATTGATGCTAATGAGGTTCATTTAGTTCACAAAAAACTTAACTTAAGCATCCATTTTATGAATCTTAAATGCAACAGTTAAAAACTCTTTTTGAAATGGTAGACTTAAGGTCTTGAGATAACATACTTAAAACTTAACAAATCTACTTTAAAGTTTATAAAAACTAATTCCTAGACTTAATTGAAACTATTGAAAACCAGTTTGAGAACCAAAGACAGATTTATAACTATTTGACCCGTTTTATAACCTTGACCCAAACACCCCTTTAAAAGCTAGAAAATGTATTTTTACACTAAAACAGTCCAAGTTAAACTTCAATTTCTGAAAACAGATCAAGACTCAATTATATTAAGTACAAATAAGCATAACCACAAGAAAAATAAGCACTTAAAATCAAGCTAGACTAAAAAGCTAAATTTTGACTACAACTAAGCAGATTCAATAAACAACTTAAACTAAGATTTTTAAACTTAAGACTAAGCATGTTAAGCTAACTTAGGACCCAATAAGCATAAATAGACAATAAGAAGCACATGTTAAGCAGAAATAAGCAGAAAATAAGCAAGGGCAGAAAATAAGCTTAAAAGGAGAAAAAGAAGAATAAGAAAGTGCACCTTTGATCCCAGTTAAACAGGGACTCTTTTATTTACCTAATAAGCTCTTAAAACCCCCTAAAAAAACCATAAACCTTAAAATAAGCAATTCTAATTCCTACAGGGCTAATCTTTGCTAGATTATCATCCATGAAGCTATAACCAAAATTCTTGATTTCAATGACAGAAAAATCACAAAAGCTATTAGAAAAGCTTATGTAAGTAGTGAAACAGGTTATGTAAGCTTAAACAAACAGATTTATAAGATGAAATGCTAAACATTAAAACAGAATGCAACTTAAAAACTTAGATTTTCATTAAACTTTTAAAACATTACAAGACTTTTTAAAGGAAATTACATAAAACTTAAAAGACTTAAATTGTAAATGACAAATAAAAGTAAAGTAAAAAAAACTACACTAAAATTACACTAGATATCTCTTTCTGTTGACTTTTAGTCCTCTATATAGACTTCAAAATGAAGCTCAGCTCTTTGTCTTTTGCTTGTTGTGTTTGTTGTAAGAGAGACTTCAAAGCCTTCAATCCTAGCCCTCCAATTTTCTTGGTCCCTAAGGTCTTCCATCTTAGCCTTTGATTCGGCTTGTCTAATAAAACACCTTGAGATTGCCATCGTAGATTTGTATGTTTATGAAGTGGGGTTGAGAAGGTTTTGTTGTTTTGTTGCAGGGTCACGTGAAGGAGAGTGACAGGTTTTTTTTTGGCGAAGATAAACAGGGTATTGGCGGGAAAATTAGGTTTGATATGAGTTGGGGAAAACAGGGTATAGGTTTGGTGTTTTGGCAACAATGGTCCCTCAAGGTGTGTATTAGTATTGCAGGGATGGTCCTTGTAGACTTAACAGTTTAAAGGTGGGCTGTTAAGAGTTGTTTGGGCTTGAAATTGTATTTGGGCCGAGTATGTATAAAAAGAGTATTAGGCCTTTTTAAGTGTAATAGTCTTCATTTAATACGTTAATGGGCTGAACCGGCCCATTAGATGGGTACGGGTGGGCCCATTACGTATTTTTTCGGTTTCGGCTCTGCTTTGACTTTGACTTTGTCAGGGTTGACTTTGGTTGACTTTGACTTTTTGACTTTGGCTTTTCCACTCTTTTCCATTCCGTGCTCGATTTTGTCCGTTTTGGCTTGATTTTTCGTTCTTTTCTCGGATATCTGTTTCCTGCACAATATAAGTAAAAAAATACAAATACAATGTATTTTTGGTATGTTTTTAGTCATTTAAGTCCGGTTTTAATGGAAAATAGTATGTGTAATTAAGCACATACCAAAATCCCCATACTAAACTATTGATGTGTCCTCACGCAATGCTATAAGTAAGCACTTAGAAAACTAAGAATCTCAATCCCCCTCGACTAATAACCTCAAAAAGTAGCTAAGTGTTCATCGAGGGGAATTAAAGAATCAATAGTTTAGAAAAGCCCCGTTTTTACCATTTTTAAATATATATACTAACTACCACTAATATTTTTGTATTTTTCTTTTTTCTTTTTCTCAACTAACTAACATGTTTGACTTTCGTTATTTTATAACTTTTAGGGATCATAGAACAAGAAACATTTCAATCCTAAAATGCCCCAAAAAGGATAAATTCATCGTTCCCGACTTTTCACTTATTCCAAACCAAGCTTAAAACGAAATCACCGTTAAATATAAGTTAAGATGCTAACACTACTCATATTTGTAACTTGTGAACTTTTCACTCCCGACAATTATTATACATATTAGGTGAATGTGCCATTTCGAATTTCAACTATGGATCAACGTTTTGCAAAATTCTATGCTTTACGTTCCACCCGAGAATAATGAGTTTGAAGGCGAGATCATCCCATGTAGCGACTTTCGTCTCGGCACATCCCAACCTTGCGGCTAAGTGACTAGGCTTTTGACACCCCACAGAGACTAGTATCGAGACTCACAGACCTTCGGTTTCAAAGACTCTTAGGTTTCCCGTATATACATAGCTTATTTAGAAAAACTTAAAATAAAATAGTCTTAGTTCAAAAGCATATTTAAATTTAAGAAAAAAAGATTTTCCCTATATTTATTAACTCACATTTACTACACTTAATATAATTATTCATTCTTAAGGATATCCTCGGCCTTTTAGAAGGCTGCAACATCGGTTGTGAGCCGGCAAGATGCAGCAAACTTTTATCAGTCTCGGATTATTATTCTTACTATGGGCTTTCTTTAGAATGCTGCAACATCGGTTGTGAGCCAGCAAGATGCAACAAACTTTTATCAGCCCACAGTTTATATTTATTATCCATTTTTTTCATTTTTTCCATTTTTTTTAACATATAATACCATGATATAGAGAAATTTTCATTTTAGAAAATTTAAGTATAAATTTGAACTAAGACTAAAAAATATTATTGACTATATCTCAAAAATTGTTGATTTAAGTTTAATTTTTAAAAAATAACACGTATTATTAGTCCGGTTAGAAGCTTATGGGAGAAAAAGCTACAAATTACACTCATGAGCTCTTAAGATTTCCAAATAATCCTTGTTTAGCATCTAACTCATAATTAGCTCTATCATTTTTCGTTCTTCGCGAAGATCCAAGAACGCTTAGTCTAAAAGTTAAGGAACAAGCTAGAGCTCAACACGCTCGATCGAGTCAAAATTTATTCTTATTCTACCCAGCAGGAAAGTCAAAATTGTGACAAAACACTTATTTTATTTTTGAAAATTTTTAAAATTTTTCATTTTTTTGGTATTTTGGTGGTAAAAACGGGATTACGTGAAAACAACGACTGCAGGCACAATCAAATCGATAGATCCCCCCATACTAGAACTAAACATTGTCCTCAATGTTTTAAGAAGGGTCTCTACGTAAATCCTAAGCCGTTTATTAAGTATGCTTAAAGATAAACGTTAGTCGATAAGATTTGGATATTGGATTCCCAAAATGAAGCTGAGGATGTGAAGCTCGAGTGAACGAAGGACAAAAACCGTGAGCACGAGAGACTTCAAAATCCGGGCAATCCTGGACATACAACACAAAACATAAAACACGGAAAATGGAAGAGGCGAGCCTCTCACAACAAAAAACACTTATTCATTACTACTATTATAATTATATAAGGATAAGCATGGGTTGCCACCCACGAAGCGCTTGTTTAAGGTCACTTAGCTTGACCCGATCCCCCCATACTTGAACTGGTCAAGGGGATAAAAATGGAGACATGGAACATCCAAAACACGGATGTCCTCTCCATAAGAGCAAGGAAAAATCTCCATCGGGCTTTCAAAAATTTTAATGACTTTGAAAGCTTTAGGGCCCTGATGAGGTAATTTCGGGAGAAGAGAAGTATGAACTCCTTCAGAAGTGAGAATCCCTGGGTTAAAAACTTTTTCCTCATTTTCGGATGAAAACGAGAGTAGAGTTTCGAACCCGGGAACTTATTTGTGGAAAGGAAGTTCATAAAGAGGAGGATTAAAATCCTCAAGAATTAAAGAAACATTAGATGAGAATAGCTTCTTTACATTATTTTCACAGTTGGTGACTCGAATAGTGATTTCAAAAAGGTTCTCATGAATGAGTATACCTGGATTAAATACTTTGTCCTCGTTATTGGTTGAAGGCAAAGCATCAACCTCAGAAAAATCCTCATAGAGAACCGAGTCACACTTAGGGGAAGGAAGGAAATCACTTGATCTAGGGGGATCAAGTTCATCAATCAAGAGTTTAGACTCTTTGATTTTATCTTCCTTGGAGTCAAATGGATCATCATAAACATCATCATTATCGGACTCAAGTTCAACAAGATCATCATCGACATCATCATATCTTGATGGGGATGAATAAACAAGAGCATGTTCATCGGTGAACATCTCGGGAATGGTATCAATAAGATCGTTATCGAGAGAATAGTTTGCTAATGGAGATTGAGTAAGCAAACATTTCACTTCTTTAATAACGTCTTCCGGAGTCATATCATCATTTCCCGGTGGAAATGAATCACTTGCGAGATAAGCTTTGAATTCTTCCCAAATTAAATCACTTTCTTTTAGGGAAGTAAGTGTGGGGGGAAGAAGACTTGGTCACGGGTTCCGCAATCGGAGTGGGATTGCCACTCAATGGATTGATAACTTCCGGTGAAGTTAAATCGATATGAGAAGAAAAAGTGGGATTGCCACTTTAATGATTTGTTATCTTTTCAGTCGAGAGTCGTTTTGATAATCGATGCTTGAATGGAACAAGGTTATGATTGGTTTTCTAAAAGTTTCTAAACCTCTAAAATGACAAAAGAAAATTTTCTAAAAAAGATTTATTTTTTTTACTTTTTTATAATTTTTTATGAATTAAAAACCTATTTAATCTATTTAAAATCCTAGAAAATGACAAATTAATTCCTAAAAATTCTAAAAAATGATTTTCTACTTTAGAAAAGTCTAAAATATCATAAAAACTCAAAAAAATATTTTTCACTACTTTTTATAATTAAAAACTAATTCCTAAATTTAATTTAAAAAGCAAAAAATGAAATTTAAAATCTAAAAATGATGAAAAAGATTTTAAACTTTGTAAACCTTAAAATATTTAATCTAAATCTAAAAACTATTTTTTTGTATTTTTCTGATTAATTAAACTATTTTTAAATGATTTTCTAAATTTTTAAACTTCAAAAAATAAATAAAAATAACAAATTAAGTTGGAAAAATCTAAAAAAATGCAGGAAAGTCCTAAATGTTGTAAAGGTCCTAGGAAAAATAAGCCGGTTAAGCCAGCTTAACAAATAAGCTCTAAAAAGCCCAAAATAAGCTGCGAAGTGCTTATGGCCTTAAGGGTTTAAAACGTGTATAACAAATTGATTTTGCAAAGTATAACTGAAAAAGACCCAAGGGCGAGTGGTAGTGTGTGTGTTGTGTAAAACGTTTGGTGAGTAGGGTAGAGGTCTCGGGTTCGAGCCTTGCTCACCTGGGACTTCCCCTAATCCCAAACGTTTTTGTTTTCCATTTTTTTTACAACTTTTTAGAAAAACACTTAAAAATAAGCAACTTTTACAAAACCACTTTTTTTATAAATAAAAAATAAGCACTAAAATAAGCTGAAAAGGTTGACAGAATAAGCCTAAACTATACTAAGCCTTAATGCTAACTGTTAAGCTATTTAAGCACTAAAAAGCAATCCAAAAAGAGAAATAAGCTAAGACAGGTAATAAGATATACTTAATAAGCAAATTTGAACATAAATAAGCAACTAAGATAAGCTAGAAAGACAGAATAATCAAAAAGCTATAAAACTTAAGAATTTTTAAGCTACAAGGCAAATAAGCTTAAATAAGCTCAAAACTGAAGGAATTAGGATAAAATGACTTAAACTAACCTAATAAGCTATACTAAACCTAAATTAAGCAAATACAAAAGCTAATAAGCCCAAATAAGCAAATAGCTTTTTGGCCAAAACTGATAAGCAAACAGCCTAAGGGGGACTTTTCTAGCTTATTTTTAAGCTAGAAAAAGGATCCTTATGGCTTAGTGGCTTATACCACTAAAAAGAATGGCCAAAAAGCTACAATAAGAAACAAAGAAAAAGCAGTTTGAAATTCTTAAAAAGCTTCATGAAAAAGCTATCTCACACAGATTCAACACTTAGAAAAATTTTGCAATCTTCACAAATAACCACTAAAGAGCTTAAAAATAAGCACTTAAACAGATCCTTATGACTATATAACCTACAAACAGATTGAATTTGGACCTCAAAGAACAAGAATCAACAATCAAAAGAGAGTTTGAAATTCAGAATAAGCCACAACAAGCAATTGAAAAAGCATTTTCTCAAATTTTTCAATACTTAGCAAATTTTTGACAGATTTGGCAAAAATGCAAAACAACAATGCAGGCCTATTATCTTTGGTTTCTAACTTGTTTTAACACATGCATGAACACAAAAACATCACAAAAAACTCAATAAGCAAAAGCACAATCAAATAAGCAAATAAAATGAGCTATAAGCTAACAGATTCAAACCACAAACTCTTAAAACCTTGAAAATGAGATTTAACACTTAAAAACCTAAACAAACTGAATCTTAGGACTAATCTAAGCTAAACTAAACTGACCCAAAAGACATATCTCTTTTTGACCCATTTTGACCTTCAAAATCAGTTAAACCAAACACCCCTTTAAACACTTTTTTACCTATTTTAACTTGATAACTTGAGTTTTTAATGAACAAACCCTTAAGACCAGATATTAAATAGCTTAAGACAATCCTAATGAACAACTTTAAACCATCAAATAAGCCAGAACAATAAGCTAAACAGTTATGCAAATTTATAAGCTAAAATAGACAGATTTTAAGAAAACTTAAACAAATGATATCTAAACTATAAGCAGGCATTCATAAGCATCAAATAACATAAACAAGCATAAATAAGCAGCAAAAAGCAAGAGATAAGCACAATAAGCAGTTTAATAGTAAAATAAGCTAAAACTTGGAAAAAGGAAACTTACAAAGGCCCTTGCTTAAACAGGGCAAATGAGCTCAAAAGAGCTTATCTACAAGCTCTAGCTTATCTAAGATAAGCTAGTGGTGTCCATAAGCCCATCCAAATCCGGCTTATCATCCAAATAAGCTGTGGTGTTTTGATGGTGGATTTTTTGTGTGAATTTTCTTAAGTTCTTTATAGTTAAATTAAAACAGGTTGCTTATAAGTTTTTATAAGAGCTTAAAACAGCTTATGAAAGGCTTTTGAATTCTTTAAAACACAAATTTAAGAACAACAAATTTTAAGCTAAAACTGAAATTTCATTAATTCATTAAAAGAAACATTACAATATTTAAAAGATTACACTAAAATAAGCTGAAAATTAACTAGGTGAAAAAAACTAAGTAAAAAACTCTCTAACTCAAGGGCTTAAAAATGAGCCTATTTATAATAAGCTAAAGAAGATTCTAGGACATATGCTTTCTTTGTGAGAGCTCTTGCGGGTGTGTTTGTTGTGTGAGTGTCTTCAAAGAGCAATCTTGGCCATTGAAATTGAGTAGAGCCCAAGTTCTATGATCTTAGCCATTGATATCTTGTCTTGTTCCTTAGACGAATAGGAATGCTAAGGATTGCCAAGGTGGCAATAAGCCCATGTGAGGAGGGATAAGGTTGGTCGACAAGGGGGAGAAGAAAGAGGGATAGTGTCTTGTTTGGTAGTGAGGACATGACACAACCTAAAAGATGATGAATAGTGTTCGCGTAATTGTTGAAAATTTGGAAATTTAGCAAGAATGGTCCCTGAGGTTATATTGATGTATTGCAATCATAGTCCTTGCACTTTGCATCTTTGGCCCTTGAAGTTATAGTTATTTTTGCCCCGTTAGTCCTTTTAAGGACTAACGGAGTTAAGTTTAAAAGGGTTGAGGGTTAACGGGGGTGTTATAAAGGGTATTGGGTTTGGCTTGGGCTTGTTTGGGCCGATTATAATATAAAAGGTGTTGGGCCTTTATTAATGCTTTAAGGCTTATAAAGTATAAGTGGGCTGACCCGGGCCCACTAGGTGGGTACGGGTGGGCCTACTTTTGACAATTTAGGTTTTCGGGTTTGGTTTTCGATGCTTTTTCCAATGCCACTTCCCGGGGTTGACTTTGACTTTGACTTGTTTGTTAACTTTGACTTGGTCTTTTTGACTTCTCATGGTCTCTCCGTTCTCGTGCTCGGTTTTGTCGTTTTTGGCTTTGATTTTTGTCCTTTTCTCAGATATCCGTTACCTGCATAATACAAATGCAAAACATACAAATACAATGTATTTTTGGTACATTTTTGGTCATTTAAGTCTGTTTTTAATGGTCAAAGATATGTGTAATTAAACACATACCAAACACTTAGAGAGAGAAAGTAAGAAAAAAATGTAATGTTATTATGTGTAAGAAATGAACAACCAACACCCTTTGCATAGCATGGAAATGGTATATATATATCCTAAATATGGCCGGCTATGAGGTTTTGTCCATGGGCTTTCCATGGGCTTTCCTAAGCTAGCCTATTAAGGTTCCAAATATTACTTAACGAGCTATCTAATGATATGAATGGAAGTGACCGATACTTTTGTATTCCTAACAATCTCCCCCTAAGGGAGGTCCCTCCATTTTACAAAAACTTAAGCCTAGCATACTATGCTTTGTCTTCAGTCTTGTGCTCGCAGATTTATTTTCTTGACTTCAACTTGTGAACATGTTGTAATGATCTTTGACTTTAGGCTTGAGCTCGTTCTAATAGGCTTGACTTGTATGTGAATCTTAAACTTCTTTGAGATCATCAACCAAGCATAATCTCATATCATCATCTTGTGATCTTTTGCCTTCTTGTGATCTTGTGACTTCTGGACCGACATGCTCATACTGTTGTTGTTTCTTAGTCTTAAAATCTTGAATAAGACAACTTTCTTGAAAATCTTTAACTATAACACTTCGTCACTTTGAGAAAGACGTTCGGTATCAGAGTGACAAAAACTTCTTTGAAATTTTTTGACTTTAATACTTCGTCACTTCAAGAAAGACGTACGGTATCAGAGTAGCGAAGTCTTGAAACATGTACTTGAGCTTTCATGATGTCTTTACTTTTGTCGATCAAGTATGAGCATGTGGTATTGGCTTCGAATTTATCATCGGGAAACTGCTACCACTGTCAGGAAATTTGCATAAATAGGTTAGTCATAAACAACATATATGGACGAAAGTGGCTTTGTCACTTCGTCGAATAAGATTGTAACAACCACGGTTCCCCGTTACTCAGTATAAATACTGCCTCTGATCAGGTAGAATTCCGAAGAATCTCCTTGACAGGGTTTCGCAGCTGCACTAGCCGTTCTCTTTACCGGAGCGTCTCAAAGCAGACAACACGGTAAGAGTGAACCGGTAAGTTACTATCTTCCCGATTAAAAACTTATCAATTTTTATTTTTCAGCATATATATTATTATCTATATATATATAATATATATATATATATAATAATATATAAAGTATATCTTATTTTTTTTTACTTAGAGGAATACATTTAATTTTCTTTTTTGAAAAATTTAATATAAAATATGAACTAAGACTAAAATTTTTGCTTTAAACTACCATAAAATTTGTTGATTTATCTTTTAATCTCTGAAATCCAAAAATAGCACGTATTATTAGTCCGGTTAGGAGCTTATGGGAGAAAAAGCCACAAATTACATACATGAGCTCTTAAGATTTCCAAATAATCCTTGTTTAGCATCCAACTCAAACTTAACTCTATCATTTTTCGTTCTTTGCGAATTTCTGTGAACGCTTAGTCTAAAAGTTAAGGAACAAGCTAGAGCTCAACACGCTCGATCGAGTCAAAATTTATTCTTATTCTACCCAGCAGGAAAGTCAAAATTGTGACAAAACACTTATTTTATTTTTGAAAATTTTTAATTTTTTTCATTTTTTGGTATTTTGGTGGTAAAAACGGGATTACGTGAAAACAACGACTGCAGCCACAATCAAATCGATAGATCCCCCCAAACTAAAACTAAACATTGTCATCAATGTTTTAAGAAGGGTCTCTACATAAATCCTAAGCCGTTTATTAAGTATGCTTAAAGATAAACGTCAGTCGATTGATTAGGATATTGGATTTCCCAAATGAAGCTGAGGATTTGAAGCTCTTGTGATCGAAGGACAAAACCGCGAGCATGAGAGGATTCAAAAATCCGGGACAATCCTAAACAATCACAAAAACACAAGAAAACGTGAAAGGAAAGAGGCACACCTCCTCACAACAAAAAACACTTATTCATTACTACATAATATAACTACTAGGATAAGCATGGGTTGCCTCCCATGATTAAATATATATATAAATATATATACAAGTTCTTTAAAATGATTTATGTTATTCGTCATTACATTATTTGCTTGTCTACTTTTACTTATTGATTTGGAAACAGGTAAGAAACCGATGTTTTTAAAAAAATTTGGTTTAGATTTCACAAAAGATTTTCTACACATTTTCTTTCTCACTTCATTTGCATGTGCCAACTGTTCATGGTATTCCTGTTTTGCTGGTTTAAAATTTTCATAAAGACTATTTAGCTTTGTGTAGTCATAAGGTCTCACTTTGTCTTTATTCAATTTTGATTGACTCTCTTTTTCAAGAGTCAGGGTCTTTTCCCTATCAAGGACGAGTCTGTTTACAGGATCAGATTTGTCATATGGGATCTCATACAAACATGGTTTTTCAGATTGAGCCTTTTTGAGGTACATTGGATTTGCAAAGATTGGTCTACCATTGAATGTTGGGCCTTTGGGAGCTAACATATGAATGGTTTGAATTGATTGATTCCTTTTGTAAACAATTTCATTCAAAAACTTTAATTTCTTTTCCATTGAAATCATTTTGTCAATGTCTTTTTCTTCCTTAAGTTTCAAATCCGTTATTACCTTTGTTTTCTCTTTGACAAGACCTTCGTAATGTGACATTGTTAAAAGACCTTGTTTGACTAACTCATCGTGTTTCTCTTTAACAACTAAAATTTCATAGGATTTAAGTTTTAAACCTTCTTTTAAGTCAATTTCTTTCTGAGCTAATAGTCCTAGAGTTTCATTTAACTTATGTTCAAGTTTGTCATAGTCAACTGTATGGTCATTTAAGGTCTTGTACGTCTCAAGCTCAGTCTGTTTATTTTGAAGTGCAATTAGACAACTATCCCGAATACTATTAGACTTCCCCAGAGTTCTACTAGTTTCTGCAAGAAGAGATTTGCACTCTTTTAATTCATGAGCAAGTGATGTGTTTGCTTTCTTTAATTGCTTTTGAATCTTTTTATTTTCATCAACATCAAGTTTTAAATTTGCAATTAAATTAGCAAGCGCAACACGCTCATCATCACATTCTATAGCATTTTGGTAAGTCTGAATATCATTATCACACATATTTAGTGAATCAGGAATGACATTGCTATCAACCTTTTCCACTACACATGTGTTACTAATGGATTCAGGTTACTCAAAATGTTGTCTCTCATTGGCAAACACATTATATCCAGCATTGTATTGTACCTGTTCCAATGGCTCAGTATCAGTTCCTGAGTCTGCAGTAGGAACCTCCTGGATCTTTGCCATAAAGTTATAATGTGCTTCTAATTCTTGTTCATCAATCTCTTCATCCATGTCTGCTAGCCAATCAGATTACTCTACTTGTAGTGGAATACCTTTCTTAGCTTGTTTGCACAGCAAAATCGTTTCCTTGTGATACGTGAAGTCTTTCACCATTTTTGGTTTCCTGCATTCCTTAGCGAAATGACCAAATTCCTTGCAGTTGAAACATTGTATCCCAGTCTGCTGCACTACCTGATTGCATACAGTCTCCCTAGCCCCAGCAACAATCACTATCCTTTGATTCCCAAACTGCCCAGTCTGATTGTCATTCTTGTATCTTGGAGAAGTATCCATGTTCTTGTTTTTGGAGTTTAAAGAAATTTTAAGGTTGTTGTTGGTAGGTTTGTAGAGCTTTTTGAAGTACTTTGCAATGAGTGCCAAATTTTTATGCATTTCCTTATCCTTCTAAGCTTGTTTAGGATCACTGTCTTCTTCAGAAGCTGACTCAGATGGAGGTGTGATTGGTTTGGCTGTCTCTTTGCCTTTGTGTCTGGTAGTTGCATGAGATCTGGTTGTAGGTGATGCTTTTGATGTTGGTGCATATGATTTGTAAGACTTTGGTACTTGATAATAAGGATTTGGATGTGGTTAAGCAGCAGCAACAAGTGCTAATGGGTTAGCATTCTTGGCTATTCTTTCAGCACGGATTTCATTAACTTCCTTTTGATACTGTTTTAGAACGTCAAAGAGCTTGTGATATGAGACTGTGTCCAAGTCGTGTTGTTGCTTGACAATTGTCACAAACCTTGACCATTCTGGTTGAAGTTGTTGAAGAAACTAAATGTTGACTTGCATCGTAGCCACTGTTAAGTTGTTTCTTATCATTTCATTCATCATCTTGTAAAATTTGGAGTAGTATGACTCCATTGTCTCTCCATCGTAAGAAGTGAATTTTCCAAACTCCCAAAACAAATTAGTCTTGACATCTTGAATGTTGAGAGATTCACCTTGTTGTAGCCTTTCAATAGCTATCCACATTTCATGAGCTGTCTTGCAAGCATCAACAGTTGAGTATATTTCATCTCCAATTCCAGTCAATAGCAAATGAATTGCTTCCTTTTCTGATTCATAATGAGCTTTGTTTTCAGGAGACATATTCAAGATTGTCTCAACTGCTGTTCGTTTAAGAACTGCTGGAGTATTGTCTGTTGCAGGTACAGCTAGAAGTATGACAATAGAAGGAGTGTAAGGACCTTGAAGAATGCATTTCCTTAAGGCATCACCATTTGGTCTTGTATCGATGTATCTTAAGAAACGTGATTGCCACTGTGCATATCTTCATGTTGCCAGCATTAGTGGACGATCCCTTGAACCAGCTGCCATGATGTTGTTATGCATTTGACTGTCGGTTGTGGAAGTTGTGATTGGAGTAGTCATGATGAATAATTATTGAATTATGAAGTAAAAAATGATTGTAGGATCTTAAGTAGATGTGTTGTGATTGAAGTTGTGTTTAAATGAATACAATTAACGTCCACGAGATTTTACAAATCTATGATTTAAACAGAGAAAGAAGTTACTTTAACGGGATTTTACAAAATCAATAGGAAACCATGAATGTAAATTGATTATGATTAAGGTTTGTTTGTTATAAAGTTATTGTATTTTAAGTCCTTGTTGTTGATTTAGGTTGATGGTTTGTTATGTTAAATTAATTGTCCTTTAAAGTCCTTGTCCAAGTTGTCCAAAAATAGTCCAAAACTGATTCACTGAAAATGGCCTGTACCAAAAATGGAATGACCAAAATGGTTCTGTTGTAAGTGATTTTCGGTACTGTTGAAATTAGTGCAAACCGCTGCCTTATAAAAGGAGGAAACCATTTCCAATAAAACAATGATAGACCGCTACCCCAAAATTCAGTAAACCGTTGGACACAAGTGTATCAAACCGCTGCCAACGAAGATTCGGTAAACCGCTGGCTAAAAGTCAAATAAACTACTGCCAGTTATGCTTATTAAACGGCCAATCTTTAGCAAACCCCTGCCTGATTTAACTAAACCGCTAGCAAACTTTTAATCGGTAAACCGCTGGCAGAATTTTCTCAAACCGTTGGCCTATCTTTTTCAGTCCGGTAAACCGCTGACCCTTGTAACTATTAAACCACTGCCAAGATTTTTACCAAACCGCTACCAAGGAAAGAATTGGGCAGAGTAACGTTTCTAATTGGCCAAGGAAATAATCAAACCGCTACACCTGTTAGGTAAACCGTTGTGGCTAACAAAGTTAAACCGTTGCCACTTTTTTTCTCAAACCGCTAGAGAAAATGGCAAACCGCTATATAACAAGACAAATTGGGACCACATTAGCAAACCGCCACTAGTGCAACATTTGTTCTTTTGCTTAATACGACTAGAAAACAAATCAAAGTACACTTTCTTCTTATGTTAGTTCCAAACCGCTACCACGAAAGTAGGATTAGAAAAATAAGTTAGTTTATAATCTAATAAGCACAAAACTAACCAAATAAGCTTGCTATCTACACGAATAAGCCATGAAGTCCTAAATCTAAATAACTACTTGAAATATAAGCAAGAAAGTACACGATTATGCTAGACTTAAACCCGAAATTAAATCTAAGCCATGACAAATAAGTAAAATCCTTGAAAACTAGCAAAAACAAGTCGAACCAAATAAGCTTTACAACTAACTACGAGCTTATTTAAACCACTAACTTAGTAACCAAATAAGCTATAGAAGATAGAAAGAGGAAAGAACTAGCTTAGCAATCTTGGAACCATAAACCAAAAGGTAAGCCGTGGGCTTTTAGGGCAAGAATAAGCTCGAAATAAGCTAGTGAACCACAAAATAACTACCTATCTACCTGAGGCTCATGATACCAAATGTCGATAACCCGTAAATCACTTTACTTCACCATGGATTAATACAATAAATAAAGATAAGAAATAAGAAGAAAAGAGAAGAGAAGTAGGAAGAAGTTTAAAGAGAGAAACAAGAGAGAGAACGTAGAAAAGAAAGAGAATGGTTAATTCAAGCAAATATGTTTCTTACAAATGAGAACCAACACCCTTTTTCATGATGGAAAAGGGTTTATATACCCACTTCACTTAAGTGAGACTGATGTGTCATTGTGTGGTGTATATTTTATTGATTCAAGTTAATTTTATTATATGGACTAAACAAAAAAACATTTAACGCATTGGTACGATCGGTAGTAGTTTCGTGGTAAGTGGGTGGTTCGAACCTAAACAAAACATAATAAAAAACTGAAGCGGAGGTTAAATCTATCAATTTAATTAATATCTTGGTTATCTAATATATGTTAATTCTATCCTATTCTAAACCTATGTCAGTCTTAATCCTAATTCTAACGGGAAAAAGGGGGTTTTTAGCCTGAGAGACTGGTACAATTTGGTTGGTGACTACAATCAATTTAAGGCACTTTAACCCGCGCGAGCTAATAAATAAAAGATAAAAGAGCGGTCGTGCCAAATATAAGAAAACTGTATTAACCATTATTAATTCGATTAGAAAGTTGGTTTGTTTATTAAGTGCAATGATTTCTTCTCTCAATGTGGCATATCATTCTTAATAATTAGGCGTTACATCATCCTAAGACCTAGACACATTAATTCTGTCACAATTAAAGCATACGCATAAAGCATCCTTATTGGCTGATTATAATCTATCTTAGGGATTAAAGCAATAGTGATCTTGTTAAACCCTAGCTCATAGAAACTTTACTCACTTACCGCTTAATGGTAATTTATACATTAGTACTCCACTTGTCCAACTATCCAATGGAATCAGGACGTTACTTGTTGAATTATCTAAGTCACCTGCTGGTCAACACGATCAATAAACCATTGAAAATATCCAATTAACTAGTTAAGCCCGAAGCGTATCCTAGACACAGACTTAGAAGGACGATATTTGTGATACTATGATTCTAGATGTATAAATTACTATATGGATAGCTATCCCAGACTCTAGACTTCTTGGGTTCGTATCATGTTCAGTTGATGATAGGTTCGCATACAAAAGCGCTGTAAACAAGTATAGATTGATAAAATTAAACAAGCATTCAACGATAAATCAAGAAACACGAGATAAAAAAATACCAAAACTTTCAGATATCTTATAATAAATGGCAAAATACACTAAAGGGTATTATCCTTCAAACGTCATAATAAATACAAGAGTAATTATTTAGCAAAGTAAACTAACCTGAGTTAACGAAGAGATACAAAAACGGCAGCAGCAATTACTAAGTTTAAGGAATTACTCGATGTCTCTATGGAATGATAACTTGCCTTCGACCTCTTCCTGCTCTTTTTCTCCTCGATGAAAATCGATTATCTGGTTTAGGTATCGAGAATAATGATTTAGCACCCTAAAACTAGTTTTGAGTTTTCTATTTATAAGGTCTGGAAGTCGGTTCGATACGGCGTATCCAAGGATTGGATACGGCGTATTGGGGATTTCTTGGAGTAGGAACCACGCTTGATATCTTCTAGAATATTATATTCATTCCACATTTCCAAAACGGCGTATTGGTCTACTCCGGATACGGCGTATTGAGCTTTATTCCTTTGTGGTCTTTGGTGAGTGCAGGCACGGATACGTCGTATCTTCCTTGATGGATATGGCGTACTTGTCTTCAGAATAGTAATCTTCAAAATATCTTTTTTAGTATTGATTCCAGAATGCGCCCTTTTGCTTTAACTTTCACTTATATTAATCCATAATTACTTGATGATAGTTCTCAATATAAACGATATTAAGTACAATTCTTTTCAATAACTATACAAAATGGTTAATAAAATGGGTTAAATGACTCTATAAATAGATTTATTGATTTCATCAATATCCACCCACTGATCATACTTGTCCTTAAGTAGCCTTTTGAAGTTTATAAAAATGTATCCCTAAGGATATTTTCCATTTAAAGAATTTATTTGATCTATTACAAGTACACAACCAATCCATCTCATGAAATTAGGATGATGAAAAACACTTAAAATCACTAATAATCTATTTGTGGTACATGTAACTAATTCGCTCAATGATTCGGTATGTGCACAAGTATTCGATCATAAGTGGTGCAAGTACAGTCTCTTCCACTAAAGCTAAGGTAGTAGGTAACAAGTTTATAAAGGTAAATATGGGTTTTTGTATGGAAGGCTTTACGGTTTGATCATTCTTACTATCTTACACAGAAGGACCACTCCAACAACGGGCAGCTCAAGAACACATTCTGGCGTAAACGATGAATTGACATGTTGGTTTCTATTCACATCCTTATTTGAATTTAACCAACGGTTAGGATGAAGAATGATATAGGGTAGGAACCTTCTAACTTTCACCAAAAGTCGTAAACCAACGAGGCAGCTAAGACATGCATACATGGCCATAACGACGGAATAGACATGACGCTCGAACAAGTTCTCATTCGCGTAAAACCAGCGGCTAATCATTAGGTGAGAGGGAAGTAAATTGTTGTTAAATAAAAATCAAGAAACAAATAGATTAAGCCTAAAGTACAAGTTGCTAGACACTTTTTCCCGACCGTTAACATGATAAAGACACGACTATTTACAACGGTTTGATCAAGATTCAAAACAACACATAGTTGCGTTTTCCCGTAACGGTCAACCTTCCCAATCATCCAAAATTTACATACTCTACAAGGGAATTCGCGATATTCTTCATTTTATTACAATATCTTACTATCATTATTTTTTAGGACGGTATCAATGATATAATCGTATCCTTCGTGTATCCTTCGGTAGTTGCGAAACGATTGTCTTCAAACTTTCTTTCTCTCTCCTTTTTGTTGATTTTTTTCTCATTTTTCATGTGTTTGCTAACAATTCTTAAAATCTCGGTGTAGTTTTCGCCATTTTCACGATCATAATAATTCGGATATTCCTTCGTTAGGTCTTCGTTCTTCGATTCACCATTAATTGTGTCTGGCAGTTAAATTTGACTACTAATATACATTCCCATTTGCAATGTGCAAATTTCCAACCGCACCAAAGATAGAAAATGACACAAGACTCGGGAAATACAAACTTTACACTTTAAGCAACTAGCAACTGTAAATTAAACTTAATCTAACAGGGTAGGTTAAGGTGTAAGGGTGTAACGAAACAAATAGTTGGTGTAATTCCTAAAGGATTGGCTCTACGGGTTTTTCTAATGGATCTTCACTCTAAAGATAAGAGTGGAAAATGGTTTAAACGGGAGGTTAACTAACCGGTGTAGTTAGTTAATAAGCAACATGTAAAGGCGATTTGGGTGTAATCCTAAAATTTACCAATTTAAACAAGTTACTCCATCTAAATCCATAGTACTCATCACTGTGGTCTCGAGTGATATACCAAGCCAAGTTCTAAAGTCTACAACATCACCGGCACACTCATATTTTGTGGAATTTGGGTAAACATTTGGAAACGGAAAGGTTAAATCCTCACAATATCTAACAAGGGTTATTGTGTGCGGGTTATGTAACATGTAATTTCACAAAAGTATGCTTGAATTTTTTTTAATTTGAGCATAATTTAAGCATTTTAGTGTGAAAAATAGGACAAGTAAACATTCTAATTCCATCCCCCCACTTGAATTATACAACGTCCTCGTTGTATATATAAAACATTAAATACGGGAATTTAAAAAGAATTAGAATGAGAAACTCCCCTGATATTTGCTCGGTAGATTCTCCAAGTTGCGTTTATGAGCAAGATTGTGTGCTGGAAAAGCGTCTGAATCCAAGCATGAACATCACACACATAGAATTCTAGAAAATATGCATTCTACCAACTTCGTTGATATTTCTTTCATGAGGTCCTGTATAGAATATAAGAAAAACATGTGCATTCCTATCTTGGTACCTACGGTTAATTTTAAACTAAACAGAACAAAATACGGGTCAGTTTTGGTAGATACGGCGTATCAGGTTAGTGAATACGCCGTATTCCAGAACTGACATTAATGTTTTTAAAGTGCAAATAAAAATAAAGACTGATAACGTCCAGACAATCAATACGCCGTATGGTATGGAGCGGATACGCCGTATTGATGTCTGGGAAGACAGACTCGATAAAATTAAATAACAATCCGGGTTGTCTCCCGGGAAGCACTTTTGTTTACAGCGAAGTCTTTAAGTTAGACTTTTCTTCAGCTTCCTTTCACTATTCCATCTCATGCACGCTAACGTGCCCGCGTGCGAGCCATTCTTCCGTCTTTGCATTTTGAATGTAATCGGGTCCTAGATTCAAAACTCCTTTGTAGAACCCCTTAAGCTTTTGGTATGCATGCGAGATTCCATTCTTCTCATCTTTCTCACTTACCTTCAGTAATGGTGGGATCTTGTTGCATTGCTTATTAGTGTGGTGTTTAAACCTCGGATGTGATCGCACCATTTGGTAAGTTACTTCATCATCACTTTTGTAAAGGGTCATTATCCCTTCGAACCGTTTTGTTTTAATTCTAACTTCTCTTAAGAATGGTTCGCCAAAAATAACATCGCCCATTCCTTCATCACGATAAGCATCCATATCCTCCAATACTGAAAAGTCAGACACAACGGAAAATGTTCCAACAAAAATAGGCACACTCATTAAGGCTCCTACAACATTATCCCCTTTGTAAACCATCTTATCTTTCATTATTGAATTATGAAACTTTTTTGACATTATATTGACGTATAATAACAGGAAGAAGTTGGCGTGAGTAAATTCAAATCCTGTTATGCATGAAAACTTTAAGTTGTGAGCACAATCTATATGGATCTTTTTATCAGAGTCACAATAACTAGGGTAATCATCAATTTCAATATCAAGTTCATCATCCTTAGTTCTAAATTCCTCAATTACCTCACCTTCCTCAATGGTAGGCATCAAATCATCTTCTTGATTCCTCCCAAGCTCAAATGGTTCATTTAGATCATTTAATTCAATGTAATCTTCCAAGAATGGGTCTAATGATCCATTTAACACCAAAGTCTCTCCCATTAGCCTACCTTCTAAATCAAGTTCCATTCTTTCTCTCAAACTTAGCATGTAGACCCTCTTAATTAAACTACTAGCAGGTTTAACACTTGAGATAACAATCCTTTCTTCCCCAGCCCTTAAAGTAATCTTTCTTTTGTAAACATCAATCTTAGCGCGGGCGGTAGACAAAAATGGTCTTCCGAGGATCAAAGGCACTTTGATATCCTCGGGCATATCAAGAATTATAAAGTCTACTAGAAAAGTAAATTTACCAATTCCTACTAGTACGTTTTTAGCTATTCCTTTTGGATATTTCACAGTCCTGCCTGCTAATTCCACTGTCAACCTGGTATGAGCTAATTCACCTAATCCTAAGTTAAGGTAGGTCAATAGAGGTATTACACTAACGCTAGCTCCTAAGTCAACAAGGGAATTGTCAAAACAAACATTATTAATATAGCAAGGTAAAGTGAAACTCCTTGGGTCTTTCTCCTTTCGAGGTATGGTGTTATTGATATGTGAAGCTCCATAAGCTTCAGTGAATTTTGGTCCATAGATCCCTACTTCTTCTTCACAGTAATGATTATCTAAATGACTTGGAAAAGGAACCGTCATTTGTCTTGACTTGTACAACAGTTCACTGTTCTGTCAAGTGGATACGGCATATTAGGATGATCCAATACGGCGTATCGAGTATGAATAAACTTCAATAATGGTTGAAATCGACTTGACTTGGTCTCCCGAGTTCGTTTCAATTGAGCTTGGTAGGCTTCCAAATCCTCTTTCCTGTAGTACCTTGCTCATTTGTCCGATTTGAATTTCTAAAGTTTTGATTGATGCTCCTTGGTTCCTTATGGCAGCATCTGTCGTAGCTCTGATTTCTTTGATCAAATTAGAATTTTCTTCGTGTCTCTTCATTGATTCACTCATGAATTTGCTCAGGGTGTCTTCCATAGATTGCCTTCGATCTTGGTACGAAGGATTTGCGTTGTTCCTTTGATAGTACCCTGGAGCTGTTGCTCTATATCCCCCACCTTGAAAAGGTCCACCAAATTGCGTGTAGTAAGATTCTTCTAGGGTTTTCCCTTTTTCTTTTAGTGGGAAATCTTTGGTGTAATAGGGTCCTTTGCATTGTTTAAATCCTACTTGAGCAGCATAAACTTTCTCATTTACTTTCTTGATCTCTCTTCCTAGATTGTTTAGTTGTGCTTATATAGCAACCAGTCTGTCAGAAGTCTCGGTACTTCTTACTCTAAATGTTCCATTACGCCATTTTTGAGAGTATTCTGCCATTTTTTGGATGGGCTTTTTAGCATCTTCAGCTGTCTTAGTTGGAACGACACCTCTTGAGTCAAGAATCTGTTGTGTTGGAACATCTAACCCATTGTAGAACAAAATTACCTCCTGCATCTCAGTCAAATAGTGTTGAGGACACTTCATCAGGAGTTCTTTAAAGCGCTCCCATTCTTGATAAAGGGTTTCATCTAGCTCTTGCTGAAAGTTGTTGATTTCCATCATTTTCTTCGCAGTTTGACCAGGTGGGAAATATTTGTTCAAAAACTTAGTTTTAAGATCTTCCCAAGTTTTGATCGAACCAGTTGGTTCAGTTCTTAGCCAACAACTTGCGGCTCTAGTTAAGGATATAGGGAAGACTCGAAGAATTATTTGATCCTCAGTGATGTTAGGAACATGGAATAAATCAACAATTTCGAGAACTTTCTCAATGTGTTTGTTCGCATCCTCATTATCCGAACTGCTAAACGTGTTTTCTTGAAGCTCCTTAAGAAATTGGCCTTTTAGTTCAAATTGATCTTTGTTATTAATTTTAGTCCTAGCGACTCCCGGTCCATAGTCCGTTCGGGTCTTGCTCATGTATTGCTCCATGGTTTGCACCATTGCTTCCGCTTCTTCTTCCTCCGAGTATTCTTGGTCAGAAAGTAGATTGAAATCAGGCGTCTCAATTCGTCAAGACTTAGAGTCTTGAAGTGTCTCCTTGATGATCAAAATTCTCATTCAGGTTCTTTGTAAGGTGTGAATAGTTCGTTAGTTGAACTCCTTGTCATGCACTACCTGTAACAAGGGATAAACAATCAGTAGGATTTGTTCTGAAGATAGAAAAAAATTAGCGCGAAAATCAAAATAGGAAAACCAAGATTTCAGTTTCTGTTTCAGATGATCGATACGCCGTATCCAATGGAAGTGGATACGCCATATTAATCAATTTGAATGAATACGCTGTATTGGACAAAGAGTTAGATATGCCGTATCCAAAGGAAGTGGATACGCCATATTCAGCTATCAACCAGTATAGTGTATTAAGAAAAACAATTAAATACGCAAACAACTAAACACAAATATATACAAACAAACAATTAAAGACAAATATACAAAATTTACAGAATATACAAGAATATACACTAATCTAAATTACATTACTCCTAAGGGTTAGATATAATCTAATGTTAAAAACTAAAATATCAAATAAAAATCAAGATTAATTATCATTCCCCGGCAGCGGCGCCAAAAACTTGATGTGTCGTTGTGTGGTGTATATTTTATTGATTCAAGTTTTAAATTTATATTTTGCCGACTAAACCAAAAACAACACTTTAACGGGCAGTATACCCGATCAGTAGTAGGTTTTGTGGTAAAGTATTGTGTCGAAACACTTGAGTGAGGTTAAATCTATCATTTCATTAATATCTTTGGTTATCTAATCTATGTTAATTTCTATCCTATTCTAAACCTATGTCAGTCTTAATCCTTAATTCTAACAGGAAAGGGGGTTTTTGCTGAGAGACTGGACACGTTTGGTTGGTGGATCAATCATTTCAAGGCACTTTAACCATGCGATCTATAACAAAAGATTAAAAGAGCGGTCGAGCCAAATTATAAGAAAAAACCGTATTAAACCATTATTATTCGATTGAATGTTGGTGTGTTTATTAAGTGCAATGATTTCTTCTCTCGAGTGGCATATCATTTGATGTACTTAGCGTGACATCATCCTAAGACCTAGTAACATTAATTTTGTCATAATTAAAAGGGCAATTAGCCATAAAAAAGCATCTTATTTTCTAATTTATAATCTATCTTAGGGTTAAGCACAATGGTAATCTTGTTAAACCCTAGCTCATAGGAGACTTTACCACTTACCGCTTAATGGTCAATTTATACACTCATTAAATTTACTTGTCCAACTATCCATGGATCAGAAACATTACTTGTTGTATTATTCTAGGTCCCTGCTAGTCAACCCCCAACGGATCAACAAAACCCATTGGCAATATCTAATTAACTAGTTAAGCCTGAAGCGTATCCTAGATACTTTGTGATACTATGATTCTAGATGTATAAATTACTATATGGAGAGTTATCCCAGACTCTAGATCTACTTGGTCTATATCACTAGATCCAATTGAATGATAGGTCGCATACAAAAGCGCATAAACAAGTATAAATTGATAAACATAAACAAGCATTCAACGATAAATCATGAAATCGAGATAAACAAATACCAAACATTCAGATCTTCATAATAATGGCTAATACCCGAAGGTATTAGCCTTCAAACGTCATAATAAATGCAAGAGTAATTATTTAGCCAAGGTAAACTAACCGAGTTAACGAATGATACCAAAAATTAAACGATTACTAAAGTATACGGAATTACACGATGTCTACTATGGAATTGATAATGTTGCTTGACCTCTTCTGCTCTTTTTCTCCTCTGAAAATCGACTTTTATGGTTTAGGTATCAAGAATATGATTTAGCACACTTAAAACTCATTTTTGAGTTTTCTATTTATAAGGTCTGGAAGTCGGTTTGATACGGCGTATCCAAGGATTGAATACAACGTATTGGGGATTTCTTAGAGTAGGGACCACGCTTGATATTTTCCAGAATATTATATTCATTCCATATTTCCAATACGGCGTATTGGTCTTCTCTGGATACGGCGTATTGAGCTTTATTCCTCTATGGTCTTTGGTGAGTGCAGGCACGGATACGCCGTATCTTCCTTGATGGATACGGCGTATTGGTCTTCAGAATAGTAATCTTCAAAATATCTTCATTTAAGCCCCAGAATGCGCGCCTTTTGCTAACTTTCACCAATTACTCCATAATTACTGCAATTCTTAAATATAAACGATTAAGTAACAATTCTTTGCAATAACTATACAAAATGGGTTAATAACATGGGATAAATGACGCTATAAAATAGACGTTATTTGATGTCATCGAAGACGTATGGGCTTTCTAGGTGGGATGGGCTCGTGATTGACTTGGGCTTTAGCCCAATACACATACAATATTAGATTACTAGACGAGCCCGATACCCGTAACTTAGCCTATTACAACATATATTTAATAAAGACCGTGCTTCCATGATTTAGTAGCCGAGCTTTCTTTTTTGGCTCAATATTTTGAGGCTAACAGATGAGAAATTGGAAATACAAATTTTTTCTTTGAAGGTGTGCATGTATGTTCTTATAAGGCGTGCAATGGTAGTATTGCGACCGAGTGTAAGGTTTTTGTGAAAGAAGAGAAAGAGTTCATGATGATACAGAAGAACATGAGTGGATTCTTACGATTATTGACGGCGTGCGTGTATTTTCTTGATTTTAAAAAAGGTTCTTGCAGTTCTCGCACTTAAAATGATGCTGAAAATAAATTCCCCCCCCCTATATATATATATATATATATATATATATATATATATATATATATATATATATATATAGGGGACCGTTCTTTGCAGAACCACTTTTTTGTACAGAACCACTTTAAACCAATTAGAATTTAGTATCATTACTTTTTTTTATTTAATTCAAAAGGGTATAATAGTCAAAACACATTTTAACTTTTTTTGAATTTTTTAATTAAAAAAAACATTTTTTTAAAAACCTTTTAATTTTTGGAATTAATTTATTTTATTTTATTTTTTATATTTTTTTAGTATATACTGTTTTTAAAAAAAAGAGTGCATATATGTTTTTTTTAATATTATAAATTTCATGTTTCTAGTATACACTTTTAACTTAATATGGTAATTACACATATGTTTCTTGTGCACATTCTTTAATCTTCAAAATTTATAACACAAAAGATAGACAAAAATTTATATCAAATGAAATATATTTCAAATACAAATAACAAACCAAAAACATAAATACATAAACAAAATTTGATATCAAATGAAATACATTAGAAATATAAATCCAACTATATCCATGTTGTTCAAAAACATATGTGCACTCTACGAAAAACATATGTGCACGTTTCACTTTCTCTCTTAAATTCATTAGAACATATGAGTACCCTTGCAAGAACATATATGCACGCCTTTCGATAACATATATGCACAACCTCTAAAATTACAAGTGTCTTCGTTGATCATCTTCATCACACGTCGTCTTTTCTATGATTGAGTCATCCCCTAAAAAAACACACATTAAGTACTAAACATATATTTCATTTAAATTTATACGATAGAGAATTAAAATAACATGACAAAGTATTAATGATTTACATGATCTTTTTACACGAATACTAAACAATCTGCTATCAATTCTTAACTTATGATTCATGCCTTCACCCATTTACCATAAACAAGTCTTTTCCGAATCCATTAACCAATAAACACATATCCCAGAAATAAAAATTCATAAATCTACACAAAACCATTTTTGCTATAAATGTTAAATATAATTAATCTTGTATTAATGATCATCACTAAAAGAAGATCTGTAACTATCTAGTCAAGGAATCCAAGAACTGGGCAATATCATGTCGGCTGCTCCTCATTTACATGGAAATTATTTACTAGTTTTAATTAATGATTTACATGATCTTTTTTTCGTCTGCTGCATAAAAAACTAGTGTTTGCTTTTTGGTACCAATGGTCAATCATAAGTGAAAGGCATGCATCTCACTTTAGTACAAATGGTCAAACAACATTGAAACAACAAAAACAAACCAAACCACTTACTTATTTTTTATGATGCACAGTGGATCTTCAAAAATAAGTAAAGATCCAAGATCACAAACCCATTTATTTGATGGTCCAAATTCATACTACGAACCAATATTTAATAAATAGATATTCAACTGTCATGGAACCAATTAAGAAAATCCATGGACGAATGAGACGAGAGAGATGGTGACGAAGCCTCTACATACCGTCGGTAAAATACGGACGGCCAAACATGGAGGATTTATGATGACGGCTGTTGATTAGGGTTATTTTTTATTGAAAGAGGAGAAAGATGTTTAGTGAGATAAAGATCTCATTATTTGTTTTAGTTATTCAAAATATCACTTATGTTTAGGAACGGTTTTGGAATTGATTAATAGAGAATTCCTATAATACCCTTGCAAGTTTAATCAATTAATATTTAATTTTTGGTTTATTACAAAAATGCCATCTTGCATTGTATCATATACATCATGCATTATTAGAAGTAAAAAAGCTGGTTCTATAAGTTCTGTACAAAAAAGTGGTTCTGCAAAGAAAATGCTACTATATTTATTATAGTATATATAATATATATATTATATATTATATATATATAAATATTTATATATATATATATATATATATATATATATATATATATATATATTAAAACGATAACTTTTAACTATCTCATAATATTACACAACAAATTTATCTCACATGTCTTAAACAGGACTTGAACCAACAACCACTTGGTTGGAAAGCTTCTCACACATCATAAGTACCATTGGGACACAATCACTTTTTGTTACATATCAAAATCTGCATAATTTAAGAGTTTTACAAGGAGTTATAATATATGTGAGTCCCACCTACTATCAATGTTAACAACGAGGTACTAGGAAGTTGTGCGTTACTGTGAAACCTAATATTAGCTAATTATTGTCTATAAATATATGATAATATTTGACTGCTATATATCTTATAGTGAAAATGAATTTAACCAACAACTTCTTGGTTTAAAGAAAACAACAACAGACTTCATGTTAGTGGGCTGGGTTGGGCTGCGGAGCAGACATTTTCATATTAGTTGGTTAGGCTACGCTGGCTTGATAGAGGGGATTTGGATGGCTTTAATTTTGTTGCTCAGATAGTTCAAGTAAATAAAGGAAAAAGCCTGCAAACATTATTGCAAGCGGTTGCAGAAACAGCGATAACGCTACCATGCACACCGACGATTTTATCCGAGTTTTGAACACAAGCACCTACTCGGTCAATGTCGATGTTTTTGGTATGCAGCTTTTGACTTCTCAATGTTTTATACCATGTGCCTTATGATTGATGATGACTTAGTAGAGTTGCGCATCTTACTCCTGCATAGCATCTAGCAGGAAAAACATGGGTTGAAAAATGCTAATCTAAGGCATGTAACAGAGATCACATGATATTTGTTTCTTGACTAACATAAACTTTTTACAAAACCTTCTGATTAGATCCACAAACATGAACCCTAATTCCTTTTTTCAATTTAAATCCAATAAAATACCTTATGATCATGAACCATAACTCCTTTCGATCATGAACCCTATCTCCTTCTGATCTACTACCTTCCATTTGTCACGTATGTGCTAAGGCCCTGTTATTTGTGAGTGTTATCACGTAGTGATCGACCTCTAATAACGAAGTTCCTTACACGTTAGTTTGCTTTGGAACTATAGGGATTGGATTGTAGTTTTAGGGTTTTTATTTTTTTGGCTTTTTTTTCCATTAGAGTTTCACTTTCGTTTATGAGTTTCCTGTGGTTTTTAGACAAGGGAGCGGGGATTCGATGGTGGGGAATACATCTATAACTCGAGATTCCAATGGATGGTATTGGAAATTCAAAAATAACAAGAATGATACGTCTATTTTGATCCAAAATCCATTCCAGAAAGAAGTAGAGAAAATCGTTTCATCCTTTTATGTGATGAACTTTCCTGATTACGTTGATGCTAAGAGATTGTGGAAAGAATGTGAATCATATGGATGTATCGTGGACGCGTTTATTGCCAAAAAAGGATCAAATATAGCAAAGAGATTTGGGTATGTTCGTTTCCTTAGAGTCAAGAATGAAGAAGTAGCGCGATCCTTGGCTAGCATATGGATAGGAAGTTACCACCTATTCGCATCAGTGGCTCTTTTTAAAAGACATGAGACGAAGGAAGATGTACCAAAGAAGGTAGCGAAGAAGATGAGTATCCATATTCTAATTTAAAAGGCAGAACAAGTGGGATCAACACAAATAAAAAAACCTAAGCCTTTACTTTGCATGGAGATGGAGAAAGCAAGGTGGAAACCCATGAGGTAAAGAAGAAGCAGCTCATACTTTCTGATCAGGAGTTGGTTCAAATCACATATCCACTAGAGGTCACTTTAGTAAAGGTAAAAAATGTGGAGACTATGTCTAGTTTGTATCGATTATGTAGAGAAGAGGGGTTTGATGATACAACGATACATCATATTGGAGGCTTGTGGCTTTGGTTACAATTTCTCAATTCGGAGACATGAAATGCCTTCAAAACAATACTACACTGAAGTCCTTCTTTTCATTGGTAAAATCGGTGTCTAAGAACTTCTATGTGGATGAGAGAATGGTGTGGGTCAAAATATCAAGGCTACCTTTATGTGCATGGGGATCGAATGCTTATAAAAAGGTTGCATCATCGGTGGGTAAGTTTATGTTTTTTGAGAACGATAGCTCGACGGCTATGAGTTTGGGAAGAGTTTGTGTGGCTACTAGACAGAAATCGTTAATTTCTGAAGTGGTGCAGGTGACTATTCATGGGGTAGAATATGACGTTCAGGTACAAGAGCTAGGATTCTAGAGTATTAGTCTAGAAGAAGTGTCATCACGAGAGTCTGAAACCAATTCCTAAGTGGGTACCGAGTCTGATAAAGAAGAAGAATTAGAATTTAAAGGAGATAAAAAGGAAGATAAAAAAGAGGATGAACAGGAGGATAAACAGGAGGATAAACATAATGTTGAGAAAGAAAATGAAATGGTAAAAGATCAAGACGAAAGCATTCTTAGCGATATTGGTCATGCGGTTGAAGAAGAGGAGATACCTGACATTCAGATGCATAATAAAGAGAAGTCTAGTACATCAGATCGGAGTCGTCCACCAGGTTTTGAACATTACAATAATGCTAAAAAGGAGCATTCAGCAAGCTCTCTTCAATCTAAATATTGTAAGTGCTCGACATCCTTTGATAAGTATAGACGAAAAGATATTTGGGGTATTTCGGTTATACATGAAATGTCTAAACTCGTTGAGGTTGGAGAAAAATTAGGGTACGATGTTAAAGGATGCCATAAATCGTTACATAGATTGATAGATGGAATTGGATTATTGATGGTGGATATATGAAGATTCTTTCAATTAATATTCGAGGTATTAAGAAAAGGAGAAAACAGGTTTGGATCAAGGAGATATGTTACAAAAATAATATTGAGGTTTTAGGTGTCCAAGAATCAAAAATGACTCGTCTTGAATTATTCCACATTAAGTCTATGTGGGGTAACTATACGTTCGATTATGCTTGTAGTCTTTCTCGAGGTAGATCAGGGGGTTTGAGCTCAGTTTGGGATCCGAATTACTTTGCCAATGGTCAAATTTGGTGTGATGATTGGTATATTATTGTTAAAGGTAGATGGGTAAATTCGGATAACGTGTTCTTTATGATTAATATATACGGACCTCAAGAGTCGGCTGACAAGGTTACAATGTGGAATCGGGTGTTAGATTTCATTTGTAATCATGAAGGACACTTTGTTATATTTAGAGACTTGAATGAAGTTCGGGATGAAAGCGAGCGTTATGGGACATAATTTTATCAGCCATCTGCTAACATTTTTAATTCTTTTATTAATGATGCATGTCTTTTCGAGCTTCCTTTAGGAGGTCAAAATTTTACATGGATGAACAAGGCGGGTACAAAGATGAGCAAGTTGGATTGATTCTTAATATCCTATCATGTCACAGATACATTTTAGGATGTTAAAGTGACGGCTTTATCTCGTGGATGGTCAGATCATACTCCGATTATGCTTCATTATGACAAGGTAGATTATGGTCTGATGCCATTTAAAATTTTTCACTCATGGTTACATCGTGATGGGTTTGATGAGTGTACCAAGAAGGCATATGCCGAGTGTTTGCTTAACAACCCACAAATGCCCTTCCATGAGAAGCTAAAGTTTATCAAACATAATATTAAAGTGTGGAATCACCATGTCAAAAGTATTAAGGTATCTAGAAAACTAGAGGTACTGATGAGACTTATTGATGAGGTGGCAAAACTTCACTAAGTTTTACAACTCCCTAGGCAGTGTACCTAACCGTTGTAGTGTAGTATAGGTGATGTGCTATCGTGTAGGGTTGTAGTTTATGATAGTTTAAGTTTTAAATTTATATTTTGCTGACTTTACCTAAAACAACACTTTAACGGGCAGTGTAACCGGTCAGATGGAGTTTCGTGGTAACTAGGGTGTCGATCACTAAGAGCGAGAACTAATCTTTTGTTTTATCAATATTTTGGTTTACTAACTAAGTTAATTTAAACTATTTTAATTCTATTCTATGTTAAACCTATGCTAAACCTATGTTAATCCTAATTCTAAAGGATAAAAGGGGAGGTTTCAGCCTGAGAGACTGGCACAGGTTTGTGGTGACTTAGATCTACTTAAGATACAATAACACACGCAAGCAGACAGACAAAAGATAGAAGAGAGGCCTAGCCAAATATAAGAAAACTGTATTAACCATGATTAATCCAATTAGAACATTGGTTTGTTATTTATTGCAATGAATACTTATCTCGAGGTGGCATATCATTCTTAAGACTTAAGCGTTACTTCTTCCTAAGACCTTGACACGTAGAATTCTGTCACAATTTAACGCATCCGCATAAAGCATCATATTTGCTAATTATAATCTATCTTAGGGATTAAAGCAATGGTGATCTTGTTAAACCCTAGCTCATGGAGACTTTACCCACTTACTGCTTAATGGAAATTTATATACTAGTAGTCCACTGGCCAAGTCTTTACCAATTGATTAAGAATGTACTTGTTGATCCCAAGGGTCACCTGCCGGTCCAACTAAGCTCACTAATCTAAAGGCGAAGATAGGTCATTATTTGTGATCCTATTGGTCTAGATATATAAATCACTATATGGAGAGCCATCCCGGCATCTAGCTAACGTGGTCAGTATCACTAGATCCAGTTGAATGATAGGTCACTTACAAAGCACATAAACAAGTATAAATTGATAAACATAAACAAGCAATCAACGATAAATTAAGCATTCGAGATAAACAAACCAAACATTTAAATCTTCAAAATAATGGCTAATACCCAAGGGTATTAGCCCTCAAAAGTCATAATCAATACAAGAGTAATAATCCAACCAAGGTAAACTAACCGAGTTAAACAAATGATACCAAAAATCGAACGATTACTAGAGTATAGGAGATTACAAAGTGTTTCCTATGGAATTGATAGCTTTGTTTGACCTTTTTTGCTCTTCTTGTCTTTTAGAAATCCACTTTTTTGGTTAAGGTATCGAAAATATGATCAAGCACACTGAAAATCCGTTTTTAGGTTTTCTATTTATAGGGTCTGGAATTTGGTCGATAGAGTGACTTGGATATGGCGTATCAGGGGGTTTCTTGGAGTAGGAACCACGTTCAATATCTTCTAGAATATTTTATTTTTTTAAATTGAATACGGCTTATAGACTCCTTCTAGATACGACGTATTGATCTTTATTCCTTCGTGGTCTTTTGTGAAGTGTAGGCACAGATACCGATACGCCGTATCTTCCTTGATGGATACGGCGTATAGGATGTCAGATTCAGTTTCTTCAGATGTCTTCGTTTAAGCTCCAGAATGCGTGCTTTTTTGGTAATCTTCACATAGTACTCCATAATTAATGCAATTCTCAAATATAAACAATTAAGTAACAATTCTTGCAATAATTATACAAAATGGGTTATTTACATGGGATAAATGATGTTGTAGAAGTGACGTTATTTGATGTCATCAAATATCCCCCACTTGAATCCTACTTGTCCTCAAGTAGACTTTAGAAAAAAAATTAGTATATGAGAATGTGTCCCGAACCGAAGTTAAGGATTTTCCGTTTAAGCAACGTTTTGTCCTAATCACCTATACATAACCAAGCTCTTTATGAAAACACTCAGATCACTCAACTAATCTAGGGTACAAAATTTAAGTAGTACGCTTAATTGCTCAGTCATGATTAGTTTCGTATCATAAGCTTGGCAAGGATACACATCTCTACCGCTAAAGCTAAGGAGGAACAAGTCAAAAGCTAAATTAGGTTAAGAAGGCTTACAGTTGATCATTCAACAGTCTTTCATCATAAGTACCACACCAACAAGGCAGTTGTATCGTTTATACATGGCCGTAACGACGGAATAGACATATACAATCCGAACACATCCCTGTTCGTGCTTAACCAGCGGTTAG
>BQNB010005194.1:46998-64596 GCA_026074375.1 Tanacetum coccineum
TCATTATATGGAGGTGATGGAATTTGAGGAGATGGTGGATGAGTTGGTTGGGTGTCAGGAATGGTAGTGATGGGTGGAGATGAAAATGGTATTGGTGGAGTAGGTTGTACAGGTTGGATAGGAGGTAGTGAGGATGTTAGTTGTACATTGGATGGTTGAGGGGGTGGTTATGTAGATTGTACAGGTTGAATTAGAGTTGGAGGTGGTTGTGATGATGGAGGAGTTGATGTTATAGGTGGAGTAGGAATTTGTACATGAGATGGTGTAGGAGTTGTTACAAGCTGAGATGATGTAGGAGCAGCACTTGGTTGAGGTTGACCTGCATCAATGGCTAGCATAGCAGGCAACAATGGTCTATGTATCCCTTGAAAACTTCTTTTCATATTTCCAAAAATCTTTTTGGTTAATAATACAGGCACAAAATGATTTTTGTTTTCAGTCTGTATATTCAAAATCATTTGAAGAAAACGAGGGTACATTAAAAACTTTGATTTGCTTTTTAAATTTGGGACAGTAACTTGCATGGTTGATACTCCTTACAGAAGTAGGTCCAAATAAGTCCATATGCAAGGTGTGTAATGGGTGGGTCACATATCTGTCAATCTTGGCCTTACAGGAGGCCTTGTGTTGCAACCAAATCTCAATCACACAAGCTAATGCAACGACGCCCGCATACGACCTAGTCCAGTTAATGTCCCAATTTAATTATTCAATTCCAAAACAATCTTCACGTTTGATGCATAGAGTTTAGTCGCGTTGTACAATTACCCAAAACAATTTAGTTGTGTGATGGTTGACGACGTATTTCCACAATCATATCAATCTCATTCTCCGATAATACATACTTATACTATTTAGAGAAAATAGATAAGTAATATAAATAAATATTTATAATTAATAATTATAAATATATCTCGATAAGTCTATTCGGTAACCTTAGTCACCTCAAAACAATCATAATACGGTTGAAATTGAAACGTTTACTCATAGTAAACATATTCGAGAAGTTTCGAGAAAAAATATATTTTTTGTCTTTTAGTGAATTTATTAAATAAATAAAATAATAAAATAATATTTGTAGGTCCTTATTAACAGGATCTGAATGAGCCTTAAATGACTTATAGTCCTTTGAATAAATTCAAAGATACTATGAGAGACAATTACTGAGAATATAAATATTGACGCGGAATATCAATATCTATACCAAGATGAACACAAGAACAAATACTAAAATGACAAAATTCCAAAATCTCAACCTTTAACGTTTACAAAAATGTTTTTCCTAAAATATCGTTCAATATCACTTTGTAATACATTTCACTTTCGAAAGTCCGACAAAAACTCTTCGAATCAACTAAATATCGCTTATTAGGCTTTAAGACCTAACAAGGGTCCATTAAGACATTTATAAGTCCAAAATACGATCCAAGTCCAAAACCAAGGTCTATTTACATATATAAGCATATACTTATAAGTAGAAAATAATCCGACCACAATAAGCCCTCCCATTAAGCCACGACTTAAATAGACTTATTGGGCCGTGAGTCCAATAGCTCAAAAATACGTATATTAAGCTTGAAAATAAGCTAATAAGCTACGTATCGCATTTGGCTACTCCCATAAGCCTCAAAAATAGTCCACAACATACGCCATAACACAAAAATAATCAAAATCACTTTTCTAGTGATTTGGGGAAGTTCACGTGGCATATAAGCCCAAAAATAAGCCAAGAAATAGCTTAAAAATAAGCCCGAATAAGCTATATAAGCTACTATAAAAAATAAGCCATCTAGAAACATATATTATTCAACCATCACGACCACAACATCAAAACTACAAAAACGCTTATTTTCCTTTTTAAATCCAATGAACCAAACACCCTCTTTTTATTTATTTCGTTTCCAAAAATCGATTTTCACAACGATCAACTTGTACAACTAACATCTATGCATCAAAATAAAACCAAAAGGAAAAACAAAATTTAAATTTGAAAACTTACAAGAAAATCTTCAAAAATATAGTTTCAACACGAACCGGACAACCCAAACGTTGTTTAAATAAATACCCGAGCACTATAATATCCCTAATGAAGTGATGCCGTATCTCAATGGTAGCTTGTTCTTTAAGTGATAGGACAGGATATTGATTATGCAATGGTGCTTTGATTATCAATATGGATAATGTGTTCAGAAGTTGAACCCATAGTCCAATAATTGATTTGCAGCCATAGCACTTGACCACAGCAGCTTTGCAGCAGTACATACTCAAATTCAGTTGTTGAAGTAGCACTGTTTCTGCTTTTGCACTGCCATGAGATTAACCTCCTTCCAAGAAATTGGCAGCCACCAGTTGTTGACTTCCTATCAAGGTTAGCAGCAGCATAATCACTGTCCGAATAAGCAACTAAGTCTAGTGGAGATTCTCTTGGATACCATAAGCCTAGCTTTGGTTTTCCCTTGATGTACTTGAAAATCCTTTTGACTGCAAAGAGAGGGACACTTGGGGGTTACTGAAATTGCGAACAAGCCCAAACTGCATACATTTATCAGGCCTTGAGGCTGTAAGATACATAAGACATCCTATCATGGTTCTTATACTAGATGTAACCTCCACATCAAGACTCCCTTCTTCTTGAGCAAAGGGGCTTGTTTCCATAGGAGTAACTGCAGACTTCACACTAACAATGTTCAAACTTCTTGGATCTCAGCACATATTGTCTTGAGTTATAAAGATCCCTCTTGGCTTGCTTGACTTGTAAACGAGGAAAAATGGGTTAAGCTCTCCTAGCACTCATTTGAACTCCCTTTCATTAAGCTTCAAATTCATCACTCCAAGACTTCTTTGTAGCTCAAAAATATAATCATCTACATAATTTAAACTAGGAATGATATCCTTTTTTTGTCCTTCTTTATGAATTCGAGTTTGTCTATGGATTCCCCCGTTTGATAGCCATGTACTCTAAACCCAGGAGGAGCGTGATGTAGCCCATGCACAGGCTCTAATAACCTTATATACTTTTTGGGGGGATCTGGATCAAACAAAACCAGGAGTTGAGAGACATAACCTCCTCTTCAATAGTGCCCATACAAAGGAATGCACTCTTCACACCATTGATAGACTATAAACCCCATATATGAGGCAAAGGCTAAAAATAACCTTATGGCTTCCAATCTAGCCACAGGTGCAAAAACCTCATCATAGTCTATCCCTTCTTCTTGCCTATGACCTTGAGCTACCAGCCTTGCTTTGTTCCTGACAACTACTCCCCTCTCATCCTTCTTGTTCCTGTATACCCATTTAGTTCCTATCACCTTAGCACCATTGGGTAAATCAACCAAGACCCATACTTGTTGAAGCTTGAACTGCAACAGTTCTTCCTGCATAGCTTCAACCCAGCTTTCATCTTCAAGGGCTTCTGAGACTTTCCTTGGTTCAGATTGAGATAAAAAGCAAGCAAAAAGACAATGTTGTTGATCTTTATGATTGCTTCTTTGCTGTGCTTGTATGTAGCTCACTAGAGCATGAGCTTCAGTGATCTTCTTGAGAGAGCTTCTAGTCTGAACAGGTGTATTGGGATCTCCAAGGATTTGACTTTGAGGATGAGCATTGTGAATCCTCAGAGTATGGTTTGTACTGACATCTACCTCATCTGGTAGATTGTTGAAATCAGTAATAATCCCATCATCATAAGAAGCCTTTTCAAAGATACCTTCACTTGATTTATCATAAATCCTTATTTCAGGCATCTCATCATCATCTGCATCAGAGAAGACCTCTTCTTCATGATCAGCACTAGGAGAGATAGCTTTAATATTGCCAGGAGTAACTTCCTCAAAACCAGTATTAAGATTATCACTACCAGTATTAAAAAAAAACTAAACAGGCATAGTACTGGTG
This sequence comes from Tanacetum coccineum, assembly GCA_026074375.1. Classification (NCBI taxonomy): domain Eukaryota; kingdom Viridiplantae; phylum Streptophyta; class Magnoliopsida; order Asterales; family Asteraceae; genus Tanacetum; species Tanacetum coccineum. The sequence goes on from BQNB010005194.1 coordinate 50,896, forward strand.
GTGCTGTTGCAGGTACTGAGTCTAAGTGCTTCAAGAGCAAAGAGCATTTAGCTCTTTTCTAAAGGTCATAATGTCATCAGCAGACTTGGGATATTGGTGTAGAAGATGGCTGCTTAGGGGAGTGGGTATTCTTTTTTAGCAATCTTTCAGAAATGCAGCTTTTTTAGTTGCTCTCCAGCCAGGATGTAGAAGAAAACCACCATCAGATCTGTAGCCGCCTAGTCTGCACATCCATATCAAGGACCCTCTTTGAACTGCAGGGGTTAGCTTGATTTTCGCAAAGAGACAGGTATATTAGTTCTAGAGTCTGTAAGATAGTCTAAGTCAAAACATCAACCTATGGCCTATTCTGTACATTGGGTTTTTCCTCAAGAAGTTGCATGAGGTTTACTTCAACTCTTTTGGTTTCATTTTTAAACCCTAAAGGCTTTACTGTTCAAGAGTATCCAACAAGAAAACCTCATCAGATTTTCCATCAAAACTTTCCTAGTGGGGCTAAGGTATTGAGATGTATCCTGGCACCCAAATGGGTCTTATGTAGCTAAGGATTTGGTTTGTGGCCAAACAAAGCTATAGAGTTTGTTTGAGCTTGGTCACTCTTACATGTTGAGGTATTGCAAAGCAGTATTGACTGCTTCTGCCCAAAAAGTGGTAGGTAAGTGTGAGTCAGCTAGCATAGTCTTAGCAGCCTTATAAGGAGTCTATTCTTTCTCTCTAGCAACCCATTTTGCTGAGGAGTTCTTGCATTACTAAACTCCTGTTTTATACCCTTTTCCCCACAGAACTCAAGCATAACCCTGTTTTTAAACTCTGTCCCATTATCTGATCTAATGATTTTTACTTTTTGATTAAGTTGGTTTTCTATCTGTCTTATAAAAGTCTTAAGGATGTCACTAGTCTCATCCTTTTTGGCTAGAAAGAATACCCAACAAAACCTTGAACAGTCATCAGTAATCACTAGACAGTAACTTGCATGGTTGATACTCCTCACAGAAGTAGGTCCAAATAGTCCATATGCAAGGTGTGTAATGGGTGGGTCACAAATCTGTCAATCTTGGCCTTACAGGAGGCCTTGTGTTGCTTTCCCTTCTGACAAGCAACACAAGTGTGGTCATTTGTGAAACTCTTGGAAGGTAACCCTCTAACTAGATTTCCCTTCACAAGTTTATTTAAGTTTTTGAAATTAAGGTGACCTAACCTCCTGTGCCACAATTTAGCTTCATCAGATGAGGCTTTTGCTAATAAACAGGTGTATCCTTTTGAAGAATCAACATTTTCATATCAAAGTATACATGTTTGTGTTGTAGGAATTTAAGAAAGGACCGGATTTTCATCAGGCATCTTGAAGTCAGAGGACACCACAAAACACTCTTTTTTAGTAAAAAGTACATTTAACTTTTTATCACATATCTGAGATATGGAGAAAAGGATTACAAAATGTCCAAGTTCTTTTAAAAAAAGCCCACATCATCAAAGACTACATTTCTATTCTAATTGTACCTTTTTCCACGATACTACTTTACATCCTCCAAAAGTAAACAGATCCCACTTTGGATAATTCTTGATAATTCTTCAGATGTGCCCTGTTACCAGTCATGGGGGGTTTTTTGCCAGAACATCCATTCAAAAATACCTCTATGCTCCATATGCTTCAGGGTTGATCCCCCCCCTTCCCTTTTTTTTTTTTTTTTTTTTTCCTGCAAATAAAAAGAGATTAGTTTCTCTTTGGGACCCAGGCCTTCATAGGCTTGGGTCTGCCTTGTGGACCTTTAGAGACATTATCATTTGAATCAGGGGTTTGGTCCATATTTGGTATTGGAGAGTGTATTTACTTTTCTCAAACACAAAACCTGCTGAGGTCTTAAACAGCAGTGCCCATTTTGCTTCTTAACAGCATATTTATTTGACTTGTGTGCTGTATTCCTTGAAAAGGGTCTATTTACAGGTGAACTTTGTTTTGAAAAACATTTCTTTGGACTTTTAAGATTCACCTGAGAAAGTTTAGGGCTGGTTTTGTTTGAAGTCTGGTTTGATACTGGACTAGTTACTCTAGCTAGGATTAACATTGACACTTACCAGAATTCAACATTTTTGCTTGCCAGTATTAAATCTAGAACTACCAGACTTAATTTGAGTGCCAGAATTAACATACACACTACCAGAATTACATTTTGGCTTGCGTATTAAAATCTTGAACTACCAGACTAAGTTGGTGCCAGTGAATAACAGTACTTAACATTTCCATGGACCAGTTTTAAACATGTACCCCTACAGTTTTAATAGTTTTGCTAGCAGTACTAAGGGTGGGTCTAATGTTACTTAGTTGTACAGGTCTGGGAGTGAACTGATTTGCTTTATTCACCCTGTTAGTGTTAGTCCAGGCCGGTGTGGCTTGCCGAACATCAGCATGAACCACCCTTTGGCTCTTTTTTCTATTACGAACAGCTTCCCTTGCCATCCTCTTTCATAATAGTCACCGTCCTTAATCAAGTGACTAAGACTTCCACACATAAAACATGTTTTTCTTTTCCAAAAAGAATATCTTGCACCTAATTCCTTTCCATTCGTTGATTCATTCTGTTGGTTATTTGAAAGGAATAGGTGAGGGAGTCACGGTGTCCTATTGTTGCCTAGGAGCGATTTACATGCTGTGCACAACTAGGGACTAACTGATGTTTGGTTTAGGCAATTATGGTTGGAGTCTTTTGGGTGGCAATGGTAACTGCTCTAATAGAAGGTTAGGAATTGTCATGGATAGGGTCATACATTGACTGAAATGGTCGATTAAGCTCCTGGCCCATCACTGTCATTGGATGGACAGGTTGAGTAAACAGTGGAACTAGCATCAGACACAGTAGGACTAGGAGATTGAGGTTGAGGTCCATATTTACCATACTCATACAGAGAATCATCTATGTCCTCCTGTTCCTAGGGAGTATAACTCAACTACTAAGAGGATGGGTCACCTTTATACTCTACCTGTTTGATTGTGGTATAGTGGGATATCAGAATATCCTGCATCTGTTTCCTAAAAGCAAAAATACTCTAACTTTATCTCTTACTCATGTCCTAGGACCTCAGCATTTGATTGTATGACATATCCTAAACTATCTTAACAGTTGAGTATCCTACAATCATTTAGCTTCAAAAGATTTTTAGGAAGTTGCAACCAAGATATTCAACATTTTTTGTTAAAGCATCTTTGTCCTTGACAGCTTTCATTCCTATTCTTCTATATTTTTTCATTTTTTCATCTTTTTCAAAAAATTGATTAGCTTGAAAATTTAATTTTTCAGTTAAGGAAGATTGCTGTTTGTGGGAGGCTCTAAGCTGAGATTCTAATTTCTTAACAGCTAGCTTATGGGCAGTTAAAGCAGCTTCCTGGTCACCAAATTCAGATTGCAGTTCATCATACTTAGCTTGAAAGGGTGGCAATAATTTGAATAAACACAAATTTAGAGCACAGGATACCTCATTATTCACAGTGAAAGCCATAGAGCATTGATTGAGTTCTCTCATTCTGCAGGTTGCTCTACCAATTGATCTGGACCTCATCAGATGTCATCAAAGGCTTCCTTGTTAGTTCGCACTGGCTTGAAATCCTGACCTGCTACTGCTTCATGCTTGCTACCTTCCTTAGAACCTTTAACTGCACTCCCTGGCAAAAATGCCCAGTATTGTGGCAATTGAAACATTCAACTTTTCTCTTATCAAATGTCACATGCATTTTTCCATCCACTCTTGGCCGTCTACCTGTCTTCTTGTAGAACTTCTTAATCTTTATGGCAGTCATAGCAATCTGCCAATTTATATCCATTTCTTCCAAATCCAGATCATCAATTTGATCTAGGTCTTCATGTTATCAAATCCACATCATCAGCATTTGTGGCTAGAAAAGAATGGATAACTTAATCGCAAAGACCAGGAGTAGCAGTTGTTGTTGCTTTGGAAGAGGAAGTGGCATAAGAACTATAACTTCCTGAGCTGTGGCTTGGCTTATGCTTGCTGGAAGAGGCTTTGGCTTGTGATAGAAAAGCCACATTATCAGATGTAAGGGAAGAAGATGATGTCTTTTGGATGTCTTGTTCAAAGACACTCAGATTATTGTATAAATCATCTATTGACAGTGTGTCAATATTCTTCTTCGTTCTCATTGTCATGGCTAGACTGTCCCACGCAGGAGGAAGGGACCTCAAAAACTTGTGATTTGCGTCTTCATCTGACACACCAGCACCAAGGGCATCCAACTGTGATAGGAGTTTTTGGAACCTATCATACCCTTTCTCTAAGCTTTCCTTAGACGAGATAGTAAATGCCTCAAACTGTTGTTTCAAAACAGCTTTTTGCATTTTCTTCGAGTTCGCATTACCACCAAACCGTGTCTTGATGGCTGCCCAGATCTCTTTGGCATCATCCATGCCATGAAAACGTCTGAGATGATCTTTTGGAACAGCCATTAGCAGTAGTGTTCTAGCTTTCCTTTCTTTCTCATCAGCAAACTGTTCTTCCTGTGTGGCTGGAGGAAGAACCCTGTATACACCATCCTTACCTTTGGTGACTCGCTTCTTTGAGTTCCCATTCTGAATCACTTTCCAGACCTCATTATCTATATACTCAAGATAATGTTCCATCTCCATCGCCCACGTATCATAATCATCTTTTTGGAGGACGGGCAGTTTAATGTTTGAAAGTGTATTTGTGGTGATTATTTGTGGTGGTTTAGCAGGAGCATCTCCTTTGTTGGTTGCTGGTACAGATCCATCCAAAGATGCATCATCATGAAGAGAAAGTTCCTCATCATCATGAAGAGAAAAATTATCGTTTGCAGGTTGAGACATGATTATTTGATTTGGTGGAATAAAAGGTTTTGATCTATGTTCAATCTTGTGCAAAGTCCCTTTAGTGGCTAATAGTCCTTTGAATAAATCCAAAGATACTATAAGAGACAATGACTGTGAATATAAATATTGACGCGGAATATCAAGACTTATACCAGACGACCGACGAAGAACAAATACTAAAAATGCTTTTCACATTTTATTTGATTGTGAATACTCAATCAACCGATGTGTTTACAATACTATTCTACTTGTCCCTTTTATAAAGCTTAAGGAACCCTAAAGCGTAAAGAGCTAATAACTCTATCTATTCCTAAATCAACGCTAAATTGATAATAGTACTAAAATTACAACAGACTTAACTGTCTGTCTAAGCAATATTATAGCTAACTTGAATACTGCCAAACTTAAGTTATTGCTGGGCAGACTTTTACTTGCTTTACCAGGACTTAACTTCTATACTAACAGTACTAACTTATTCAGCTATCAGTACTAACTATAACTAACAGACTTAACTTTAATACTAACAGTATTAAGTCTGTTTACAATATTTTCCTAACAGCAATCCAAAGATCTTTTTACAGGATCATGCAGTGGTGGATAGTGGTTGCTCTAGCCATATGACTGGCAACAACGCTTATCTTTTAGACTATGAAGATTACAATGGAGGCTTTATGGCATTTGGAAGTGATCCCAAAGGAGGTAAAATAACAGGTAAAGGTAAAACTAAAACTGCTAATTTAGACTTTGATGATGTTTATTTTGTAGATGAACTTAAGTTTGACCTTTTCTCTGTTACATATGTGTGACAAGAAAAATAGTGTCTTTTTACTGAGACTGAATGCACTTTCCGGCGATGAGATATGGATTACAGTTCTTCAGGGCCCAGTATGCACGGTGTTCAATTTCAAATGGCAAGTGGTAGTTTTTTCCATATATAAGTTTGTAGGGTGTGGTACCGGTAGGTGTTAGATCCTACTCTAGATAGATCTTTATTGCCTCTTAAGGATGGTGAATAGCCTATGTAATCACAACAGAGACTCTTGCTTAGAAAAGCTAATGTCTACGCGGAATATAGACACAACTAATAAGAAGAACAGGACTAATAAAAACTAAAAGATCCTTCTATGGATTTCTATTAACGAACAAGGAGAATTGTGTTTTTCTGTTTTGGATGATTACATTTCCCTAAGCCGTGGGTTCTTTTTATAGTGGTGAAACCCTAATCGGCATCTCCTAAAATCACGTGAGAATAATATGCATGACTCTCCCTAATTTATCTCATGCATATCCTCATCTCTAACTAACTAAAATCTTATCCTGGAATAACTATTTGACTCTACCAGGACTAAGTACTCTACCAGTAGGAACTAGACTTAGCCTACCAGGACTAACTATGATAATAACCTTACCAGCAGGAACTACATACCTGCCAGTAGGAACTACTACTCTACCAGTAGGAACTACATACCTACTAGTAGAAACTAAGTATTACAATTATTCCTAACAAGGACCCTAATTGAGGCAGCTAGAACTATGTTAGCAGATTCACTTTTACCTATCTCATTTTGGGTAGAGGCAGTAAATACTGTCTGCTATGTACTGAATAGGGTATTAGTGACCAAACCTCAAAATAAGACACCTTATGAACTATTAATAGGTAACTCACCTAGTATTAGTTTTATGAGACCTTTTGGGTGCCCTTTGACCATTTTAAATACCTTAGATTCCTTGGGCAAATTTGATGGGAAATCTGATGAAGGTTATATGCTTGGATACTTTACCACTAGTAAAGCCTTTAGAGTATATAACAAAAGGACCAAAAGGGTAGAAGAGAATCTGCACATCAATTTTCTTGAAGATCAACCAAATATGACAGGAACTGGTCCTAATTGGATGTTTGATCTTGATTTTCTTACCAATTCAATGAACTATATTCCTGTTAGTGTAGAAAATCAGGTTAATGTGGATGCAGGTACACAAGATTCTTATGTTGCAGGTTCATCAGGAAAAGATAAAGGACCTACTCAAGAATACATATTGCTTCCACTACAACCTCATAGGACAAGGATTCCAGTAGAAGATGTTGCTTCAGCTGCACATGAAAAACCTTCTGAAAGTTCTCCTAAAGATAATGATGTACAAGATTCAGAAGATGTTGCTGATAAGGAAGGACAACATCAAATGACAGAAGATGAACAAGTCTTGTATGATGATCTTAAGAATATGATTGCTTAAGAAGTGATTGCTAAATCTCTGGATGATGCAACAAGACAAGCTTTTGAAAAAGAAAAGAGGAATATTACATCTCAAAAGAGGGCAGCTCAGGCTACCAGTACTAACAAACTTAGTACTGTTAGGTCATCATATGTTAGTGCTGCTAGTACTTCCACAGGTGCAAATGCTGATGAATCATCATTTGTCTATCTTGGAGGAAAAATACCTATTGATGCATCTACTCTCCCTAATGCTGATTTACCCATTGATCCAAATATGCCTGATTTGGAAGATGATTCTGATGCATTTTCAAGTGATGGCATATTCAATGGAGCCTATGATGATGAGAATGTGGGTGCAGTGGCTGATTTCAACAATATGGATGACACCATTAATGTCAGTCCTATTCCCACACTCAGAATTCATAAAAATCATCCAAAAGATCAAATTCTAGGAGATCCTAAGTCAGCAGTTCAAACAAGAGGAAAGATTCAAAAGGCTTCTTTAGCACAACAAGCATTGGTGAGCTACATCTCCAAACATAATAGAACTAATCACAAAGATCATCAGAATTGTTTGTTAGCATGCTTTCTCTCCCAAGAAGAACCCAAGAACATATCACAAGCCTTACAAGATGAAAGCTGGGTTGAAGCAATGCAAGAGGAATTGCTGCAGTTCAAATTACAGAAGGTTTGGATACTTGTTGATTTGCCATCTAGGAAAAAAGGCAATTGGCACAAAGTGGGTCTTTAAGAATAAAATGGATGAGAGAAGTATTGTTGTGAAAAACAAAGCCAGGCTTGTAGCACAAGGGTTTAGACAGGAGGAAGGAATAGATTATGATGAGGTTTTTGCACCTGTTGCCAGGATAGAGGCAATCAGGTTATTTTTAGCCTTTGCATCATACATGGGATTTACTGTCTACCAAATGGATGTTAAAAGTGCATTTCTCTATGGCACTATTGAAGAGGAAGTATATGTCCATCAACCTCTAGGCTTTGTTGATCCTGCTCATCATCCAAAGTCTATACGGTGATTAAAGCTCTTTATGGTCTTCATCAAGCCCCTAAAGCATGGTATGAGACACTTTCTTCTTTTCTGATGGACAATGGTTTCAGGAGAGGTACCATAGACAAAACATTGTTTATCAAGAAGAAAAAGAGTAACATTATGTTAGTCCAAGTGTATGTTGATGACATTATTTTTGGTTCTACAAAGAAGTCTATGTGTACAAAGTTTAAAGATTGTATGCACAAAAGATTCCAAATGAGCTCCATGGGTGAACTCACTTTCTTTTTAGGACTTCAAGTGAAGCAACAACCTGATGGAATCTTTATTAGTCAAGACAAGTATATAGCTGACATCATAAAGAAATTTGATTTTTGGTCCATCATAACAGCTACTACTCCTATTGAGTCTAATAAGCCACTGGTCAAGGATGAAGATGTGGATGTACATGTCTACAGATCTATGATTGGTTCCCTGATGTATTTGACTCCATCAAGGCCAGACATCATGTTGATGTCCTGTGCCTACGAATAGGTTTTCAAGACGCCCCCCTCCAAAAATCCTCACACTTAAAGGCATAAAAAGGCTTTTTAGGTACCTCAAACCCCAACCCAAATTAGGTTTTATGGTATCCTAGGGATTCACCTTTTGAACTTGAAGCTTACTCAGATAGTGATTATGGAGGAGCCAGCCTTGACGAAAAATCAACAACAGGTGGCTGTCAATTTCTTGGTAGAAGATTGATATCTTGGCAATGCAAGAAGCAGACTATTATGGTAAATTCTACTACTGAGGCAGAATATATTGTAGCTGCTAACTGTTGTGGGCAAGTATTATGGATACAGAATAATATGATGGATTATGGTTTCAATTTCATGAATACCAAAATCCATATTGATAATGAGAGCACTATAAGTGTTATCAAGAATCATGTTGCTCATTCAAGGACCAAGCATATTGAAATTCAATTTCATTTTATCAGAGATTGCTATGAGAAAAGACTGATAGAAGTTATTAAGATTCACACAGACTCTAATGTTGCAGACCTTCTCACCAAAGGATTTGATGTCACAAGATTTAACTTTTTGGTGGTTAGCATTGGGATGTTAAATTTGTAACCACGATTAAGGGGAGGCAAGATGATTTGTTGTACAGTTTGTATGAAATATTTTAAGCAGAGGGATTTTGACCATGGTGATGAATTTTATGGAGTTATTTGGGTTTTCGAGAGTCATTGGAAAGAGATATAGATGGTACTGAAGAACTCTTGTTGCCAGACTTGTTCATTCTTTGGTTGACAAAAGTTAGTACCGATAGTGCAAAGTTAGTACCGCTGGGCAAAGATAGTACCGCTATAAAGCCGTTGGAGAAAATACCGCCAAGGGTCTAAAGTGTAAATTGTAACGGTTTCTTTGCTTTTGGGTTTGTCCAACCTATATAAACCCATCTCAATTCATAATTTTTACTCACGTAATCTCTATTAATTGCTCTCTTCTAACAAACCATAATCTTTTCATCATCGACAATCATAAATACATCGATTATGGCCACTTATGAATCCTGTCCTATGCCACACATAGGTCGCTTACTTAGAAAAGATCTGATGGAATACAGATTTTCATGAGAATTACGACTTCTTACATGCAGCTTCATTCACATGCTCCTTACTGTAAGTCCTGGTAGTCTCTACTGACATTTGTTGAAGCAGTTTTGGATGTCTGCTAAAATCCAAAATAATCTACATGGTTAGGTAAATTATCGCAAAGTAGCTGGCAAGCCTGTAACTATCTCAGAGGAATCAATAAGAAGTGATCTTCTTTTTGATGATGCTGATGGGATAGATTCTATGCATAATCAGCTATATTTGATGCTATTCAGACTAATGGGGTATGAGGGGACCTAACTTATTAACTTTAACAAAGCCCTTTTTCACCCAGTGGAGATTCTTTTCATACTATGAATCACTGTATTAGTTTTAAAGTACTTCTTGGGATCAAATTCCCACTAATATTGCCACAGCAGTAATTTGCTTAGCCACTAATCAGAAATATAATTTTTCTAAATTAATTTTTGATGGTATGATGAGACACTTAGATGCAAAGAAAAAGTTTGTTATGTATCTACGATTTATTTCAATCTTTGAATAAACGCTAAAGAAGTGGCATGTGCCTTTAGACCATATCCCGTATACTGCTTTGACTAGTAAGAGTTTTCTCTTTTATGGTTAAAAAGGGTAAACATTTTTCAGGGAATGTCACACCTTTGTTTGAATCTATGTTGGTTCAACCAACCGAGGATGAGGGAGAAGCTTCAGAAAGACAATATGAACCTCAACCCACACCCTCTCCTCCTCACCCAAGTGCAGACCAACATGAGACACAGCCTGACCCATCTCCCAGACCTTCACCTACTATTCCTATTCCTGATTCCATTCCAGAGGGTTCTGGTGGGAATCATGGAGGTTAGTCATCCAGTGATAGATCCCCATCAGGGAATAAGGATGTCCTGACACTCCAAAGTGTGTATGATCTTTGTATCTCTTTGTGTACACAGGTCACAGATCAAGCCAAAGAAATTAAACACTTGAAGGCACAGATCAAGAAGCTTAAGAAGAAAGCTAAACCTGTTATCACACATCACAAAGCTTGGATGAAGAGTGTATCCATGAAGCAAAGATTGGCAGGAAAGAAATCCTTGAAGACAAAGTGGATGCAAAAGGAGTCTGTATCCAAACAGGGGAAGGTATAAAAAAAAAAAAAAAAAAAACCCCTGCCAAAAGCTGAACCTACAGTGCATAAAGATCCAGCTTTTGATGATCTTGATGATATTGTGGATAATGCAATGGACTACATGGAGGCTGAGGATACTCAAGATGAGGGGAGGACAAGCTCTGTGATGCTTGAAGAGAAGGAAAGTGCAGAAAAGGGAGTTAGTAAGAAGATCAATTAAGTACCGCAAGCCAGAGTGAAGGTACAGACAAGCCAAAAGTTAGTAATGACCAAGCCTGGAAGGTGTAGTACGGATAAGCCAAAAGAAGTAACGGGGAGAGAGTACTGAACAAGCTTTGATGGAAGGTAACTGCTGGAGCCAAAAGATGGAACTTCAGATGAAAGTACTGCTCCTACAACTATTTTTAGAGATGATGAGACCATTGCTGAGTTTTTGGTATCTATGAGCCAAACTAAGGCTAAACAAAAAGGTGTTGAGATCAAAGATGCTGAAGATTCAGATAGACCAAGGGCTACATCAACAAGATCAGTACTTACATTGAAGCCTCTTCCTAAAATTGATCCTAAAGACAAAGGCAAGAAAGTACTTGAGGAAGAAGCTAAGTCAGATGCTGAGTCAGAGGGAGTTGATGAAGCTGAAAGAAAGTTTGATCAGCTTGCTAAGGATGAAGAAATAGCCAGAAAGGTGCAAGAGGATTGGGAAGCAGAAGAGGAAATGAAAAAGTTAGCTGAGGAAGAAGCTACAAAGGCTGCTCTTATACAAGATTTTGATGATATTCAGGCTAGAATTGAAGCTGATAGACTTCTAGCTGCAAGGCTTCAAGAGGAAGAGAGAGAAACGTTTACAGTTGAAGAGAGAGCCAAATTTCTTTATGATACTATTGCTGCTCAAAGGAGGTTCCTTGCTCAACAAAGAGCTGCTGCAATCAGAAGCAGAACCACCATCCAAGGAACTTCAGTCTAAGAAACCAGAATGAGACCCCTATTTTGAAGCATGTAAAAGGAAAGAAGCATGCTGATTTGAAGAACAAGAACTTTGAAGAAATACAAGTTCTGTATAAAAAGGTTAAAAGGTCTGATAAAAACTTTATTGCTATTGGTTCTGCTGAGGATGAGAGACAGATTAAGGAGATGAATGAAGAATCACGATGACGTCTAAAAGAAGAGGGTTGTCAATGAAACTCCAAGGGAAGAAGACACAGCAAAGGTACCTGCTGAACAAGAAGTGACAGAGCAGGGTACAAAGAAAAGAAAATTGGACAAAGAATACTATGTTAGAAAAAGGCCAGACCACAGCCCATGCGATAGTGATGATGAACACAGAAAATGTCTAAGGATTGTTACATTTAAAAGTACCATAGATAGTGAGATTATGGAGACAAAATCTTTTGTTTCTAGGTTGCATAAGGTTTCATCACCAGATGGGGATTACCTTGTTGTCTACAGAGTTAATGGGCACTTCAGGGCATTTAACTATCTAATGAGGTACTACATATTTTTGATAGGCATGATTTGTTTCATTTATAAGATTGTGATGAATGCAATACTCAGGACAACAACACCATATAGGAAATAAATTGATTCTTTGGGGAGACTTAAAGATTATGATGGAATCCTCAACAGAAGAAAATGATCAAGGTGATTTCTGGAACAATCAACAAGAATGGGAGATTTTTAGATGGAGACTGTATGAAGCTTGTAGAGTTTGCATACTAGAGCTTAAGGATGGGACAGTCATCTACATGCTAGTTGAAAGAAGGTATCCTCTCTCTAAGGAATTGTTGCAAAGAATGCTTGATTTGGGATTGGAGGTTGAAGAGGAAAGTACTGATGCACTACATTTGGTAAGATTCATTAAGCAACAGCTTAATAATGTTGTGAATGGAAGTGAGAAGGGTTTGGGTGTTGGCTAACCACCACACAACAAATAGTTTTCAATTCAACATGTCGAACAGACATCTATAATTGACTAGTCCAGAAGCAAACGGCTTCTGGTAAAGACTTCTCAAATCCGTTTATGGTTGACAATTTACCAAAAATTGTATGGTTCTCAACTCACCTTGCTTCACAGTTAAGAGTTGGCTAGTCCAGGATCAAACAGTTCCTGGTAAAGACTAATCAAATCTGTTGATAGCTGATAGTTTGCTAAAAACTATATGGTTATCAATGCACCATGTTATGGCAATGAAGCATTGACTAGTCCAAAAGCAAACGGCTTTTGGTAAAGACAAATCAAATCCGTTGATAGTTGATAGTTTAACTCAAAACTATAAGGTAATTAACTCACCATATTTTTAAAATAAAGAGTTAACTATCCCAGAGCAAACGGCTACTGGTAAAGGAATATCAAATCCGTTAATTGCTGGTAGTTTGCCAAAAACTACAAAGCCAACTTAGTTGGATGTTGCTGTGTTGCTGAGAAGATATGTTGCTGATAAAAGTGGATAGCTGAAGATGTCAAAATTATCAAAGATCATATCAAGATTTGACAGAGTGTTTAGATACATCCTCCTGGTGTACAAGATGTTCACACTAAAGAAACATGAAGTTAAACAAGTTCAACAGTCATGTTTAGGGGAGGATTGTTTAGAATTATGCATTCATAACTTAGTACCGTTAGTTATATTAGTTAGTACCGCTAGTTGTAATTTGTACTGATAGTACAAAATGTTAGTACTGATCAGATAGTTAGTACCGTTAGTATAAAATAGTTAGTACCGTTTATAAGATATGCATGAGATATCTTAGGAAAGGATATGCATGATCTTTATACGCGTTTTGTAAAGCCCATTAGGGAATTCTTACTCCTTTTTACATATAAATAAACATAAATATATAACAAGGATCAAAATCCACAAAATCAATGAAACCGAAAGTAGTATAGAATATTTCCGGGTCGTTATGTCCCA
>BQNB010005194.1:64712-103374 GCA_026074375.1 Tanacetum coccineum
TGTTCAAATTAGTGTTTCATTATTGTTACTTTAGAATTATCTAAGGGAACAAACCCTTTACAAGCTAAAGGTTAAGATCTATTTAGTAAACGATCCAACACACCTCAATAGCAAATAATGCAAACTACACAAATCTCAAACTCAATGAACAAATAATCTCAACGCAAGCGCACAGAAGTACCCAGCCACGACCTAATCATTTATGACACTTTATTAATGTTTGTACAAAGTTGTCTTATTGTATAAGTATTCATCTTTACTCACATCAAGATTCTCAATTTCATTACAAAAACCTCTTTCCTTATTACAAAACCTTTACTCTTTATCTCAAAACCGTTATCTCATAACAAAACCATTATCTCATAAGAAAACCGTTATCTATTACCAAAATTGTTATCTCATAACAAAACCGTTATCTTTTACCAAAACCGTTATCTCATATTATGGTTGTGTGGTAAATTACTCAAAACGACTCAAAAACACTTGGGTTAAGTGCAACATCAATACAAAACTCTCAAACGCATCCAACATCTTGAACGAAACAACTGACCCAACAATCCAAGAGAATCCGACGAGAAATAAGTGGGAGTTCGAAGATCGAAAATAACGAATAAATATTTCCGTAATGTTAAAGTATACATATACTTAAATATATTTATGATAATAAAATAATAATATTTTATTATTTTTGTCTCTTTATCGGCTAAAAGGGTAATTATTAAACCTTGTCATTTTTAACATAATTCACGCTTGATCGTTAAATCTCGACACTTAAAGTTTATTAAAAGTCACGTTTCGTCCTTTAACCGTATCGACACAAAATAAGTTTTCACAATACTTTCTAAGTGTGGAATTTTTACAAAATTTTGGCATGACCCGTTCGTTTATACAACATTTTCAAGATTTTAAAATCTAAATTCTAAACACTTTTCTAAGTCCTCAAGTTTCAAACATTTTTCCCAATTCTCAATTCTAAATATTTTTTCCTAATTCTCGCTACCTTCTGACCAAACGCCAAATTCTATATCTCAAAACTACTTTAACAAAACGCATTTCCCTCCATCGATTTTTAATATTGACACGAAACATTTTTCACTTTACAAATCCACTTTAAACATATTAAACCACTAGTTTTCGCTTATTGGGCATTAAGACCCAATAGAAGTCCAAAACATGTTTTCTAATTTTTTCATAATCCGTTCTATTATTTTAAGCCCGAAGCCAAAATATAAGCTTAAAAACCATTATAAACTTTAAGCCAATAACAAGCCGAAACAATATAAACCAAATTCGATTATAAGTCGAAACATAATAAGCCGAAACCACATAAGCCGAATAAGCTATAAGATTAAAAAATATAAGCCGAACTATATAAGCCATAAGCCGAAACCAATATAAGCCGAAACCAATATAAGCTAAACCCAAATAAGCCGGAGCTAAATAAGCTCGAAATCAAATAAGCCATAAGCCCATAAGCCGAAACAATCAAATGGGCAAAGCATAATATTATTTTCTTTTCTTCTTTCTTTTGCCAAAACCAATCAAAGCCCAACAATCAAATAAGCTCAAACTATGCTATTTTTAAGCATCTTCTAAAAAAAGCCCAAAAAGTACTTTAACAAAATTATAAAAATACCACCACAACTAAAATATTCAAACTTTCGACCCTTGTTTCCACTTGTTTGAGTTTGACGCAAAGAAACACCCCTTCTTAACACTTTTTGTTTTCAAGAATTGATTTTTATGACGATCAACTGGTACAACTAGTATTAAGACAACATAATAAGCATAGAAGTACAACTTAAAATCAAATTTAGAAAGCTTACAACTTTGGCGAGTTTGGTTCGATTTTGACGCAAGAGAAAGACCCAAAAACCTTTTTCTATAACCCGCGTCTATCTAATATCAACCCACTATCAATCTTTTAACCTCATGTTCTTGGTAATCTTCAAAAAAATCAATATTTCTTGCCACTTGTGTGGTTCGTCCGAAATAGAGAAGGAGAGAAAATAGAGATATTTGTGTGTGTTTGATTTCAAAATGAGTGAATGAATAATAATGTTTGAGGTGGTGGAAGAATATAATAGTACCATCCTAGCTAGAAAATAGCCATCTTGTCCCCCTATGGCCTATCTTGACCGATTGGGATCCTAGGAGGGTCTTGGGTTCTTCTTTTCGTGTCGGGATCACTTAAAAGCTCAAATTTGATGATTTAAAACGTAACCCAAGTTTAATTAATATTCCCATTACGTTTAAAATCACTTTTCTATAAATCTAGGTTATTTATACAACACATATCACCTTAATCTGCAACAAAAATTCAATTTAGACGCTGCCGGCCGGGTCAGGACGAAAACACGAATTTTTGTTTAAAACTCAACTAAACCATCCTCACAAGTGTGAAAACATTTTAATTCCCAAAATAAGTTTTGTCAAAATTGACTTGTTCAAAATTTACACTTTAACGACCGTTACAGTCTTTTTACCGAATTTCACGAAAATGATCGTTTTTCTGAAAACTTTTAAATCACACACCAACGATTTACATTCTAAACCAACATTTTCAAAATCATGAGTTTATTAAATAAATAGGCTCATTTAACACTTCTGAATCGCTTAAACTTATTCCCAAATAAACTGTCGTGCCAGTACGCGTTGCGTGACGATTTTTCAGAAATCACGGGAAAGCTTCCCGGGATTATTTAAAATACCAACCAAATACTCCAAAATGGTAAGACGAATCAAAAGTGATTCTCTCCCAAAATTAAAGACTCCATTAAACTCCTGGTTAAACCGTAACCGTTTTTCGCAAAATGGTCAACTGAAGTCAACTTTTCAGCTTTCATCAGGAAAACTGACAAGATCGAAAGACTTCAAAATACGAAATTCATAATACTTTATAATACTTAACACTAGACAAGTTACCAGTTATCACAGTCTAACCACCTTAATGGAATTTTTCCTCAAAATTCAACTCAAATCAGTGAATCACAACATCGATAGGAAATTCCATTCCTCGACGAATCACATCAAATCACTAGGGTTTAGTCTTTTCAAGCAAGGTTTCTTCCGATTCCTCTAAAGACTAAGTTTTTTCCACAGTCAAAATTCTATACTTTCTCATGGTTTATCTACATCCGATCACAAAATCATGATAGTCTTTCCTACTATCTCCCGATCACAAAATCAGATCAGTCCCTTTCTACTATCTCTTAGCTTGCATAATTTCCTTCCAAACTTAGGTCACAACAGTCTCAGTCGGTGTTTAAATACATCCAGTCCTTGGTCGTGGACGACTATTCATCATAATTGGGCATCGCCAAACTTTATTTCAGGATCATTCAACCACCAGGAACTAACCCTACTGGGTATGTATCCTACATAATACGATTTACACTCTACTTTCTCAAGAACGTCTATGGTTCTTTTGCCAATACTCACTCAAAATCCCTCAAAGAAAAACTTTAATTGGGTCAAACCACTTCAGGCGCTCCTACCTTTCTATGGAAGGCCATTTCATTGGTCTAAACCTTATCACTTATTTTGCCTTTTAACTCTATTTTTTCCATATCAATCCTACCAACAGTACCTCGAAATCGCATTCACTAGAATAGGTCAAGACACCCCCTCAAAAACTTTCTACACATGAAAAAGTCAAGCAATCAGATTTCACATCTCGATCACTACAATTCCAGCTTCTAACTTCCTCCTCCGTGATCATTCATAGGCTCTCACCTTCCTATTAAACCTTTCTAATGCAAAATAGTAAAATCAAACAACACGAATATATTCCCAAGTTTACAAGAATATACAACTAAATCGTTACACTGCGCGCGCCAATAAGGCGCAATGGTGTCCCGTTCTAAAAACATGAGCAACATATTCGGTTAACAACAAACATATATCGCAAAAGCCAAAACAACATCGACTAACGCCAAAAAAGTAGTATTTAAGTGACAGATATAAGCCGGGAAAATAAACAACAGATTCTATAAATAGTCCGAAAAGCAGAAAAATCTTTTCAATTTATGAGATTAGGGACCAGGAGACCGCTAAAGGATTCAATATGTAGGCAAGAAACATACAAAGCTTCAAAAAAAGATTGGGTAGCCCAAACAAAAGAGAAAGACTAGCAAAGAAACACTAAATCAAAGAACCCATAAAAAAAAAACTCAACAAAACAATAAACAACATATCAAGAGTATATTGACGAATTCAATTAATCTGAGAAAAAAGTGTAGTACAGGAACTGTAAAAAGTTCAGTGAGTAAGCGCAACACGCAGAACAAGACCCCAACAACCCGCACGAAACATCACCTAAAACAACACATACATTAACACCTCAATACTACACACGTCCCCACCCCACAAACCACACAGCACACCGAAACAAAAGCCATAGTACCAGCACGGAACACACAACAACAATTACAAACCAAATCACACAATGAGAAATAGAAGCCAAAGCCACCATCATAATACCACAAAAACCCTACACCCCGCACTCCCCCATGAAACCCACCCTCAAACCCCAATTAGCCATCAACCACAAACAAAATAACCAGAAAGAACCGACCATACCAAAGAACGAATAGCAAAACCGCCATATCACGCAACTTGTAACCCACCAAAAAGCACACAAAACCAAACAAAAGACGCTAACTCAAAGTCCAGAACCAAGATCAAACAACACCACATAAACAGCCAAACCCAGGACCGCACCCAAACCACCCAGGAAAGAACCAACACACACCAGGCCAACCGCCATTCTACAACCAAGCATCACAAAACAATACAATAAGCCTCAACATGCCAAGCTACGCAACAACTCAAACAAACATCATCAACAACATGCAAAACAAAAAAACAATCTAAGACCATATATGTATCCTACATAATACGATTTACACTCTACTTTCTCAAGAACGTCTATGGTTCTTTTGCCAATACTCACTCAAAATCCTCAAGTAAAACTTAATTGGTCAAACACTTCAGGCTCTACCTTTCTAGGAAGGCCATTTCATTGTCTAAACCTTATCACTATTTGCCTTAAACTTTTTCCATATCAATCCTACTCAACGAGTACCTCAAATCTCATTTCACTTAGATAGGTCAAGACACCCCTCAAAAACTTACACATGAAAAAGCAAAATCAGATTTCAAATTCGATCACTACAATTCCTTCTAACTTTCCCCGTGATCATTCATGGTCTCTCACCTTCCTATTAACCTTTCTAATGAAATAGTAAAATCAAACAACTCGAATATATTCCAAGTTTACAGAATATACCAACTAAATCGTACACTAACCCTCATAAGGAATGGGTGTCCGTTCTAACATGAGCAACTAATCGTAACACAACCACGCACAGGTAACTGTGCTCCCAAGCACTGATCTTATCCATCGAATCGATAATAGCACAAAATACCGATTATCACTAAAAATTCGAACAAAATTTCTTTCACTATCATAAAAATGATTTCAATACGAATCATCTAACGACTAATAAGGATTTCTCGTAACTACCACTACTAAGATAAAACTTTTCTAGTCATAATACCGACACTAGTCAATGGTACTCGGTTTAGTGATATACACAAACTACTAATCCAAACCTCATACATCCAACACATCTCCTCTGGGCTCCTGCCCTCTCCGCATACTATTAATAATCTCAGCCAAATCTAACTGCGCACTCCTCTCCTCTGTGATCTGTAATCATAACTCCTGGTCCTCCATTTGCGTATCACTAATGGCATGCCACAAAGCTACTCTCTGTGCATCCGTCTGACATGCCCATGACTCCAGGGCTAATACTGGTCTCCAAATCACTCCAAAAGTCACTACAACCCTCTCCTGCTTATGCTTTAGACTCCTAAATCGATATCTCTGGAAGAAGATCTCATCCCTGACTGCCCTTGACCTTGTAAACAACTCCCTTATATCCCTATCATATCTCTCAAACAATACAGGTGATAGCTCCCTTAATCGTACCGTATGGTCATGAATCAACCCTCCCTGCATCTCAACCTGGGCTCCTAACTTAGTCAAAAATCCCTCAGCCTCAGCCGTAGCGGGTGAAGCTACAAGCGATGGAACGGTCAGTGTTATCATGGGTGATGAAATAGGTGAAGGAACGATAGAAGGTGCTAGAGAAACAGGAAGTAAACCAGATGACCACTCGGGAGATGGCGGTGTCTAAATAGGTGGTGCTAGTGGTGGGTAAGCAGAAACATCAATGTAAACCCTATCATCTCTCAGGCTTTGGTACAGAGGAGAAAGCCCCCTATAATCTTACGTGATACGGTTGTTTGTCAATGATGTCTCTTGCATTGGTTAGAGAATGCAGGCATCGTCAACTGAGTACAACCAGTAGTGGTTATCTAGACCAGACATAAAGGTGAGCATTAGAGAAGAGTCTTATACGTGTGACCGCTTTAAACATCCGCAGTTTAGAGAAAGCTTAAGCAACTTTGGCGAGTTTCGCGTGTTCCGCGTGTTTAGTTGTCACGCACGTAGAAAGACGCACGATAAAACCTTTGTTCGCTAATAACTGTGGTTCTATTGTGAGTATGTCAGTGCCCAATAGTATCAAAGGTCTTTGTAAGAATGTCTCTCGTTTTTCTCGCGGTAATCGTCTCACGAAAAAAGAATCAATTCATTTCGCTGCACGCGCGGGCTTTGTGGTTCGTGAAACTGGAAAGAGTAGAGCGTATCGGACGAGACATTAATGTTAGAGATAGTTTAGTGGAGGCTTAGATTGTGTTCACTAGAAATGATGTGATAGACATGGATCTATGTTATAGAATGTTGTGAGAGTAAAGGCATGAGAAGAAATATAGGGTCAAGTACCAGCGTAGCTAGGAAAATAAGGCCTCATCTTGTGTGCCTCCCTATTGTGGAATCCCGCTAAGTCTTTGATTAATCACACGGGAATGTTTTATATTGGAGTGTAATCCTTAGGAGGGTCTTGGGTTCTTCCTTTACGTGATCGGGATTCACCTTAAAAGCTTCAAATTTGATGCTTTAAAACGTAACCCAAGTTTAATTACATATTCCATTACGTTTAAAAATCAATTTTCTATAAATCTAGGTTTTTGAATCAAAACAATTATCATCTATCTGCAACATATAAATTCAATATAGGACGCTGCAGGCCCGGGATCAGACGAAAACACGAATTTTTGTTTAAAAACTCAACTAAAGCCATCCAGCAAGTGTGTCTACCATTGTATTAGAATTGCTCTCAAGATCCTCCCTGCATCTCTCAACCTTGGGCTCTAACTTAGTCAAAATTTCCCTCAGGCATCAACCGTAACGGAGTGGAAGCGATAGGCGATGGAAAACAGTCAGTGGTTTCATGGGTGATGAAAATTGGTGTGAACAAGGAAACGATAGAAGGTGCTTTAGAGATATAGGGAAGTGAACAAGATGACCTCTCGGGAGGATGGCAGGGTTGTCATAATTGGTGGTGATGGGGTGTGGGGTAAGCAATGAACATCAATGTAAACCTTATATTCTCAGGCTGTGGTATGTACTGATCCAAAAACTCTAACCTA
The DNA here is from genome assembly GCA_026074375.1 of Tanacetum coccineum. Lineage (NCBI taxonomy): Eukaryota > Viridiplantae > Streptophyta > Magnoliopsida > Asterales > Asteraceae > Tanacetum > Tanacetum coccineum. The sequence goes on from BQNB010005194.1 coordinate 72,273, forward strand.
CCTGGATTACACTGGGCAATCCGGCCCTCCCCCGATTTGGGATTATTCTCCCGATTGTCTCAAGCCTTATAAAACCAATCCTAAAGGCTCACCCACGGCTGTCTCCATAATCGGGGTTGCCCACTGCTGACCCTCAAGTATAGCCTCATCCCCTCCTAAACCAAGACTCTCAAGTCTCATACTAGGACCCTCGTCCCCCGTAGCAAGACCCTCTTCCCCTGCAGTAGGACCCTCGTCCCCTGCAATAGGACCGTCGTCCTCTGCGTCCTCGCTCTCACTATCAGAATCTAAACTCTCCTCTACCTGCTCGTCCTCCTTCTCCTCACCCTCCACCTCATCATCCTCTACTAACTTAGACGTACCCCGATAATGCTTCCGTAAAGGAAGGTCTGGTGGTGATGATGATGGTGAACTCTCATAAGAGGACCTAAACCTTTTACGAAACGCTGAATCGGACATAGTTGCCACCTCTGCTATACTGACAGAGAGGCTAGGTGATATCGCAGGCAAAACACGCATGGCCATACATGCGGTCCTACAAAGAAATAGAACCAAGGTGGGTGATGCTACAGTATGGGGTGACTTAGGTGTCTCAGTCTCAACTAAATAGGCCTGCCTAATAGCCTCATAAGGATCCTTAGGAAATGGTACGGGCACTCCGGGCCTCTGAGCTCCGTCAGTCTGGGTGGAAATCTCTAGGTCTACAAACACTGAAGGTAGACATCCTGTGATAACTGATTAAAAAGGGATTAAATATTTCATTAAATAGTTTTTTCCCCATTATTAAAATTATCAGAATCATTATTGCTTACATATACCAAATCCATCATAGCGTTCGAAAAAAAAAAATTCTCGCTCTCTCGTCGTATCTGTTACACACACACTCACACAACAACACACACACACACACACACACACATATATATATATATATATATATATATGTATCTATATATATATATATATATATATATATATATATATATATATATATATATATATATATATATCAGAGAACGGAATACGTAACAAGAAATAAACACGGACCAGGCACTTCTGGGTAACGGCATCACATTAGGAGCACATAATCCACCAAAAGCATATATCAATATTTCATTTCGGACTGCAGAACCCATTTCCCACTCAAAACTCTCAAGGCAACATGCATACTCTAGACAGAATCGACCAAACAGCAATCAATTCAACACTCGCTTACCGCGATAATTTTACCTATATTCTCCAGGCCATCGCCACACTAATACTTACTAAGGCAGCATGGCAAATCCTAAATTTCAAAAATGATCTCATACCGAACACTCGCAAGTGTTTCTCATCACTCTTACTTCGACATTTTTAGGTGGTCTTATTTACTACACATCCCTGGTCTCCTCCTTCAACATAGCTTAGAAAATTATCCCCATCTTTTCTTAGGTCCTTATCATTGAAATAATCATAGTTGATCAGGCTATGCGTAATTTAGGGAATACCGTGAACTGCTCGGGCTAGTTGACTTTCATCATGTTTAAGGTTTTACTAAAAACATACTTCACTTTTGGTTATAAAAACCTGCATTCTCTATAACCTTGGCTCTTCATACCAATCTGTCACACCTAATCAGTGGCAAAAAAACAAGAGGTGACGATATTGTTCATCGCATAAGATACAAGATCATACACTTTACAATTTACAAAGAAATGAAACTTGGGTTTACATAAATTTTACAAGTTAGGACTTGATAATAAAATAAACAAAACCCATCTTGACCCAATCACTTGGGTTACATCTTTGCTCTTCTAACATCAATCATTTACCTTTAATTGACACACCTGAAAATGATACTCAAAAACGTCAACAATAATGTTGGTGAGCTCGTAGGTTTGACCTTAAACCCAAAAAAGTTGTGCCCAATATCTCAAAACATGTGGACAATTGTGCAATATGGCAGTGAAAATATAAGCGAAATCAACCCAATACTTAACAATCCTTGTAATATGTAAACACGATACCTAGGATACCCGCTAGTCGGATCACAAGGCCCATACGCATTCCCTTCTGTCAGGGTAGCAAATTTGTCACTTACGCACCTAAAGGGCCTACCAGCTAGAGCACTATATTAGGGCAGGACTACAAATAGACATGGTAAATCATTGCCAATCATCCTTGCCATGCCAAACACAGAACACGCAAGTAAAATCACAACCTTTGCATGCCAAACACAGTACATGCAAGTAAAGTTACATCACATATATACACATAGCAATCATAAGCACATAATTATCCCAAAAACAAAACCACGTTTTGCAAGTTCAATTTCAAAACAATTTAAAACACATTTGAATATCATTTCCCCCCTATGGAAAACAGTAGAAAAATGGGGCTACGAGAACTTACCTCAATAGCAAATAATGCAAACCACACAAATCTCAAACTTAATGCACAAATAATCTCAACGCAAGCACAGCAGTACCCGGCCACGACCTAATCATTTACGACACTTTATTAATGTTTGTACAAAGTTGTCTTATTGTAAAAGCATTTGTCTTTACTCACACCAAGATTCTCAATTCTGTTACAAAAACCTCTTTCCTTATCACAAAACCTTTACTCTTTATCTCAAAACCATTATCTCATAACAAAACCGTTATCTCATAACAAAACCGTTATCTTTTACCAAAATCGTTATCTCATAACAAAACCGTTATCTTTTACTAAAACCGTTATCTCATAACAAAATCATTATCCTGTACCAAAACCGTTATCCGTAACAAAACCGTTATCTTTTACCAAAACCGTTATCTCATATTATGGTTGTGTGGTAAATTACTCAAAACACTTAGGCTAAGTGTGAAACAACTGACCCAATGGTCCAAGAGAATCCGACGAGAAATAAGTGGGGGTTCGATAGATCGATAAATAAAGAATTAAGATTGCCGTTAATTGTTGTTTAAAGTTTCATATACTTAAATATATTTATAATAATAAAATAATAATATTTTATTATTTTCGTCACTTTATCGGCTATATAGCGTAATTATTAAACCTTGTCATTTTAACATAATTCACGCTTGATCATTAACTCTCGACACTTAAAGTTTATTAAAAGTCACGTTTCGTTCTTTAATCGTATCGACACAAAATAAGTTTTCTCAATATTTTCTAAGTGTGGGATTTTTACAAAATTTCAGCATGACCCGTTCGTTTATACAACATTTCCAAGATTTTAAAATCTAAATTCTAATCACTTTTCTAAATCCTAAAGTTTTAAACATTTTTCCCAATTCTCAATTGCAAACATTTTTCCCAATTCTCGCTACCTTCCGACCAAACACCAATTCTATATCTCAAAAATACTTTAACAAAACGCATTTTCCTTCACCGACTTTTAATATTGACACAAAACATATTTCACTTTAAAAACCCACTTTAAACGTATTTAACAACTAGTTTTCGCTTATTGGGCCTTAAGGCCCAATAGAAGTCCAAAACATGTTTTCTAAGTTTTCCATAATCTGTTTTATTATTTTAAGCCCGAAGCCAAAATATTAGTCAAAAATATAAGCTTAAAGGCCATTATAAGCTATAAGCCAATAACAAGCCGAAATAATATAAACCAAATTCGATTATAGGTCAAAACATAATAAGCCAAAACCACATAAGGCGAATAAGCCATAAGCTCAAAATATAAGCCGAACTAAATAAGCCATAAGCCGAAACCAATATAAGCCAAAACAATAATCCATAAGCAGAAAATAAGCCGAAGCCAATATAAGCTAAACCCAAATAAGCCAGAGCTAAATAAGCTCGAAATCAAATAAGCCATAAGCCCATAAGCCGAAACAATCAAATGGGCCAAGCTTAATATTATTTTCTTCTTTTATTTCTTTTCCCGAAACCAACCAAAGCTCAACAATCAAATAAGCTCAAATTATGCTTATTTTTAAGCATCTTTCAAAATAATCCTAAAAAGTACTTTGACAAAATTATAAAAATACCACCACAACCAAAATATTCAAACTTTCGACCCTTGTTTCCTCTTGTTCGAGTTTGACGCAAACAAACACCCCTTTCTTAACACTTTTTGTTTTCAAGAATTGATTTTATGACGATCAACTTGCACAACTAGAATTAAGACACCATAATAAGCATAGAAGTACAACTTAAAATCAAATTTAGAAAACTTACAACTTTGGCGAGTTTGGTTCAATTTTGATTTAAAAGACCTAAAAACCTTTTTCTATAACCCGCGTCTATCTAATATCAACCCACTATCGATCTTTTAACCCCATGTTCTCGGTAATCATCAAAAAAATAAATGTTTCTTGCCCCTTGTGTGGTTTGTCCGAAATAGAGAGGGAGAGGAAAGAGAGGTTTTTTTTGTGTTTGATTTCAAAGTGAGTGAATGAATAATAATGTTTGAGGTGGTGGAAGAATATAAGAGTACAAGGTTGAGACATCTTAGCTAGAAAATAGCCATTGGTATGTGCTAATTTACACATACCATATGTACATTATACTATGCCAAAAAGACCACAAAAGGGACAAAAATGTATTGTATATTGTGTTTTGTGTTATTCATGTGCAAGGAACGGATATTGGACAAAAAGACCAAAAACAAGCCCAAAAAGGACAAAACCAGACACGAGAATGAAAGAGCGTGAAAACCCGAGGCCAAAGGTGTGCATTTATCAAGGAAAAATCCAAGACAAGCCTAAAAGCCCTAATATATCCAATAGCCCAAAACCCCTTTCATTTAACCCTTGGCCCAAGATATACAAATCGAGCTCAAAATACCTTTGATATAAAACCCAGCCCAGTCAACCTTATAATATTGACCCAGCCAAATTTACTATGGATTTTCTTTTCCACTTCTCTTACCGCCAAAAAGAATGAAGCACAGAGCAGGGTAACAAATTCATTCACACACACGCTCCTCACCCTAAAGTTTCTAGAAGGAGCCACGCTGGCGATCAGTGTGAAGGTGGATTTGATCCAAGGGACGAGATCAATGGATTGGGGGCCAAGTCAAGATCAAGGGCTGAAAATGAAGGATAAAGAGATCATCATTCCTCACTCATAGAGAAAGCACAACAAGACCCGCTCCTCCTCAAAGCTCATCTATAAATAGTGATAGGATTAGACTTAGAAATCGGTCCCCAATTTATGCATTTAAAATTGGTTTACCATTTTACTTACATGTCAATTTACTTATCAGCACTTTAAATTACCTTATAATTTCCTTTATCGTATTGTAATTCCCTTTACCAATCAATAAAAACACAAAAATATTTGCATTTCCATTGTTTTGCTCATTCATCTCAAGTTACTATTTCATTCATTCAATTGTGTTCTCTACATGTTCATTAAGCTTTAGTTGTTTTGAGCTTTTGATTTGGAAGTTTGAAGTTACATCTTTGATTTGGATGCTTTTGGGGTGGATTTGGAATTCAGATCAATAAGCTTGCATAAGCTTGGTTTGGTTTGGTTTGGTTTTGAAGCTGTCTCAGGAGCAAGGAATAGGGGTTTAGGATTAGTGTTTAGGTCTCCATCGAGAGCTTCGGACCTCGTGTAAGTTTACAAGTTCATTTTTAAGTCATTTCTTGCATTTGCTTATTATTGCCTATTCGTATGCTTATTTCTGTTCTAATGTGCTTAATATGTAATGCTTAAGTGTTCCATAAATCTGTTTTTGATTATTATTGATTGGATTTTAGTTTTCAAGTTTATGCTAAAAATTTGTTTAAATTCCATCAAAACTTGCACAATCTCTTTCATTGTTGATATGGCTAAATTTGTTGTTAGATTTGCTTATTAGGTTAATATTAAGGTGTTTAATATCTGGTCTTACATGTTTTAGTGATAAAAATCGTTTTTAAAAGCTTAATTTTGCAAAACTGTTTTTAAAGGGGTGTTTGGGTTAGGTCTTGCACAAATCTGTTTTAGAATCAAGCTTGCAAGTATTTGTTTGAGTTTTAGTTAGATTTAAGTTTCAACCAAGTATTCTCATTAAATTTTAGTTTCTATGATAACAGATTTGGATTTAGGATTAAATTCTTGCATTTGAGGTGTAAGATCTTAGAAGTTGTTATTTAATGCTTTATTAGTGTTCTATTTTTAGTGCATTATCAGGTCAAATCGTTTTGTTAATTGTTTCTTAGTCAAAACCATCTTTACCCATTTTCACCCAAACTGTCATCAGTTATGCCTAAGTAGCACTTTTGTTTGAGCTTTTTAGTTTCTTAATTGCCTTTTAAATTCTAAACTCTTTGCTGATTCTAGTAGTCTGTAAGATAAGTTTCATTTAGCTTCTTTTCATTTTTGCATAAGAATCCTTCTTCTAGCTTTTAAATTGGCCTTAAAATTGCATTTCAGTAATTTATAAAACTGTTTTAATACCTTTAGAAGCAAACTGTCATTCAATTACTTTTTCTGAGCTTATTTTCATGTTTCATAAGAAATGCTAGTTAGGTTATTTGCTTATTTTCATGTGTTTTTTTAGTTTTTCTAAAAAGATTTCAAAAATAAAAAAAATAATAAAAAGGGAAGCCATGGGGGTCGAACCCATGACATTCCCCTTTGCACATACACGTCTTAGCATAACACACACTTAACCACTGCGCCCTTGAGGCTTTTTCATTAAAGTCCCAACGCATTTATCTTTTAAGGTGTTTCTTCAATTTTGCTTATTCGAGCTTTATGGCTTATTTTTTGCTTATTTATTAAGCAAATTTTCAAGTTAGCATTTTTAATAGATTCTTCATTGTCCTAAGTACTTTTCATCATTTTTCTAGAATTTTTAGGATTAGTTCTCTATTTTTAATTAATTTTCTAGATTAAAATTAAATTTGCATTCGTAAGGATTGAATTTGAATTATTTGCTTATAGGTCGCGTTTTTAATTCCTGTTTACGTTTTTATGCTTACGTGTTTAATTATCGTTACTTGCTTACTTGTTTTAGTGCATTTATTTACTTGTCATTTACATTTAGTAGGATTTAGAAAATCAAATCAAAAATCTTTTAAACCATTCGAAACGCGCGATCACGAACTTAGTCGATTTTCAATTCGCACTTCGTAGAGGAAAAACGACCCGGGAGGTTTTTGAGACTACTTTGGTTAAAAGTTTGTTTCTCAAACCCAACAGAAAATACTTACTATACTATAATTATTTGCATCCTAATATACTTTTATATTATATTATATATAGTGTGTTTGGGCGTATCAATTTTTGGCGCCGTTGCCGGGGACGTGTGTTACGATTATCGTGTTTTGTTCGAAGATTAGTGATTTGAAGACCCTTCCTCGTGAAGTTATCATTTTCCGTTTATGAATATTTTCTTCTATTAATAAATATAAAAATACAAAAATATTTTATTTTCTCGATTTTTGTGTATATATATTAAATAATCACAAATACTTTTTCTAAAGTATTTGAAAATACCAAAAATATTTTTTCTTTGTTTTATAATACATAAAAACCCAAAAATATTCTCCTTTACCTTCTTATCCGTTTAATTCTTTTTCTTATTCTAATGACGTCATATTACCAACCTAGTTGCTACGGGTGTGGAGGTCCTTTAGACGGATCGATTTGTCGACAATTTAATTGCGAAAGTTGTGGAAATATGCGTTATGGAGGAATTTGTTTTCATTGTAAGTATGATACAAATCCGAATTCTCTCAATTTTTCCGACTACTCTCCACAACCCCAGTACGAGACGAATATTTGTGAGTTATGTATAAACGGTGCTCATTATGGTTACAATTGTTCACCTCAAGTTCTGTTTGTTTACAATCAGAACCCGTGTTTCGATCAAAAATTCGATAATAATTTTCCACTAACTTCACCGAATTTTTCATAACAAAATCTTGTTTGTGAAAACTGCGAGGGTCCTCATGCGACTTTTTAGTGTCAACCGATGAATCAAAATGATTCTAATTCTTTTGGTTTTGACCAAATTGAACCCCCACAGCATTTCATCAATAATCCGAATTAGTTAAATAACGAACTTTGTAAAATGAAGGAAGCTTATACAGAAAGAATGAATTAACAACATGAGCAGAAGGCTTTACTTGCAGCTCAGAGAGAGCAATAATTACTTGCTCAAAAGCAAGCAGCTAAAGAAGAGGAAGAACTTTCATCGAACTCCGTCTTTCGTCAGCTTATTGAAGAAATATGTGGCACAAAAGTTTGTGAAGAGCAAAAGCAAAAAAAGGAAGATATGATGCTAGATTTGCTTAAAGATTGTCAATAAAAAGAGCTTTATTGTATTCATAATGATGTTGATGATCTAATTGAAAGTGCTCTTAATTCTAAACTTCTCTCGATTAATTTGAATTCTCAACGTCTCGATGAGGAAAAGTAGGAAGTTAAGCATATCGTAGAGCAGGCGCCTAAACATAGAACTCATTTTACGAAGTGTTTGAAGAATTTTAAAGTTATTCACAAGGATAACTCTATTTCTTTGAATAAAATGCCTCAAATTTCTTCGGTTAATGCAATCACACCCGACTTACCAACCGAGGAGCCCGATAACTCTCTAAGTATGGGGGACGAGCATCTTAGCATTATTCCGGAAACGGAATCAGATGAAGTAATAAAGTCTAGTGTTGAGAACCTTGTCCCAATCCCAAGTGAGTCCGAGGGTATTTCTAACAATACGTGTGATGTGCCCGTTTGTGAAAATTCTTCTACTTTTGATGCTTTAAATGATCATTCTTTGATTTTATCCGATTCCAAAGATGACGGTACTTCAATTGATGACGATGATTTGGAAGACATCGAGTACGTTGAAGCATCACCTCCCGATTCTAAGCTCGTCAGCTTAGAGGATGTGATGATGTTGACCAAGAGAAGGAAGAGATTGATTTAGAAGATATTCTTCGAATCTAAGACGTTATTCTTCGAGAGAAATTATTGAACATCAATCGTCTTATTGCTAATATCGAATCTTTGAATGACAACCCTACTTCTGATCGTGTGCTCAAGTCTCCCTCCTCATTTCCTATCCCCATCGCGGATAGTAATTCGTTCTTTGAGGAGTTCGATACTTATCTCTCTTATTCGGTTAATTCTTTGCCTGAATTCGAGACTTTTAGCGATCATAAGGAAGAGACGAGTAGTGGCAGTACCACTACTCATGCTGATAACTCTCTTCCCAATATGGATTCGTTTCTCATTCTTGAGATTGAAGCCCGCATTTAGGGTGAGTTGACCAACGTTGTTATGGAAACTATTTTGGGAGAACCCCGTGTTCATATGCTTAATATTTTACCCACCCAATCCACCCTGGATTCGGACTTTACTCCTTTGGACGATTCCCTCAGATCCGGTCTTGTAGTTTCTTTTCCTACTGGATCTAGAAACAAGATTTTTGATCCAGAGATATTCATTGAAGTCCAATCCGAGAGACTTTTATCACGGGATGCATTTGGTATTCTTTCTTCTCCTTTCTTATCTCATCGGAACAAAATCATTTTTGATTTTTCTAAGAGCCCGATGATGATTTCTGGAGGGGACATTCCTCACTTAGATGTCCCATTTCTCCATTTCTATCCCCCTTAACCTAACTCAAGCATGGGGGTAAGAGTCAAGCTTAGTGACTATTAATAAAAACAAAGCGCATTCGTAAGTCCTCATGGTTTTCTTAGTAGTAGTATTAGTCTAATATTTATTAATAAATGTGATTTGAGGAGGCTTGCCTCTTCCATTCTCGTGTTTTGTGGTTTTATGTCAAGGATTGCCCGGATTTTAAAGACTCTCGTGCTCTTGGTTTTTTCCATTCATACATTCAAGCTTCATATCCCCAGCTTCATTTAGGGAATCCAATATCCAAATCTTATCGACTAATGTTTATCTATTAGGCATTACTTATTTAAACGGTTTAGATTTGGTAGAGACCCATTTATATCAAAGATTATGCAATTTACATTGGTTTATATGTGGGTTTTATCTAATCTCACATTTGAGGACAATGTGTAGTTTTAAGTATGGGGGGGGGGGGGGGGATCTATCGATTTGATTATATCTGCGGCCGTTGTTCTTACGTAACCCGTTTTTCCAACAAAAATATGTTATTTATGTGAAAATAGCAAAATTTAAAATTTTTTGTGTTGTAGCATCGATTAAAGTGAATAAAGTGATAAATGTTGGTATAAAGTAAGGGTTGTTGTGACACAAATATAAGGTGGCCGTGTGGGATTGGTGAAGGAGCGAGAGGAAATAAATTTTTTTTGTAGATTCCGAACGGGGTTTTATACCTTAGCTTTTTCCTTAAACGTATTTAATTCGAGTTTTGTGCTAGTCTTATGTAGGTTATCCATTTAATGCCGGAACTCGATTTAATTAGAGTTAAGTTTGATTTCCAGTCTGTGTGACTTGTTAAAGTTGTCGAGCTTAATTCGCTAGGGACTAGCATTACGCGAGTCTCTTTCTTAGTGTCTTTTAAATTTGCGAAGAACAAAGAAATGATATTGTTATTTTCTAAGTCATGATATTAAAATGAAATAGTTGGTTTTCTTTTCTGCTATATGTTATTAATTGTGGCTTTTTTTATCATTAGCTTGTCTAAACTTTTATTATGCATAATGTTTAATATAATAAGGTTGTTCGGTTCAATTTTATTTTTTAGTAAACTTTCTTTTGACTGGAAAATCGATGATTTCAAATTTTGGCTTATTATATGACTCACTTCCGTTTCATTTGCTTTATTTATGCCTTAAGAGCTTAGGGTTTATTGGCATATCCTGAGTTAGACGTTTAATCATTTTATTACTTTTTGCCTTAAAGAGCCTTAAGGTATATGGCAAAACAAAAAGTAATACTAATCATGAAATTATTTGTACCTTAAAGAGCCTTAGGGTTATATGGAACTTATAAAATTAGTGATTGGAAAAATGATTTTGCTTTATTATTTTCACCTTTAAAGAGCTAAGGGTTATATGCGTGGTAAATAATTGTTACTTGATTTATATCTTAAGTGCCTATAGGGGTATATGACATGATTAAGCGGCGATGGAGTTTAGAGCTAGTGTGCAAACCAAAAAAAAGCCAAAATTTCGTTGATTTCATCGGTTTTTCAAGGATAGGGGTGGAAGCTAAATTTTATTTTAAAACCGTCCGCTGATTTTTGGATTATAACAGTTCGAAACTATTCTTTAAGGAGCCTTAGGGTATTTAAGGACTGTAAATAAAATCTTGAGAGACAAAATTAGGAAACTAAGGAAGAGAAAAAGTAATCACAATTAGTATTTATGAGTAGTGTTGTATCTTTACTTGTATTTGACAATGTCTTGTTTTTAAGCTTAGTATCGGATAAAGTGAAAGTTGGGGGACGATTGAATTTATTTGCTTGTTCCATGATCCTAAGTATTATCTGAATAATGAAAGCACAATGTGATGAAGTCTAAGTGTTGTTGATATATGGGAAAGTTATGAAAAAAGTATGAAAAAATGGAAAAAAAAAAAAAACGGGGCTTTTCAGAGCTAAAAGTTTCTTTTAAATCTCTTAAGGATGAATACTTAGATACTTTTCAAGGTAAATAATCAAGGGGGATTAAATGATTCTTAGTTTTGGTAAAAAGTGTTATTTATAAAAATTGCGTAGAGGACACGACATTTTAGTATGGGGGAATTTGGTATGTGCTAATTTACACATACTATTTGTACATTATACTATGCCAAAAAGACCACAAAAGGGACAAAAATGTATTGTATATTGTGTTTTATGTTATTCATGTGCAGGGAACGGATATTGGACAAAAAGACAAAAAACAAGCCCAAAAAAGACAAAACCAGACACGAGAATGAAAGAGCGTGAAAAGCCGAGGCCAAAGATGTGCATTTATCAAGGAAAAATCCAAGACAAGCCTAAAATCCCTAATATATCTAATAGCCCAAAACCCCTTTCATTTAACCCTTGGCCCAAGATATACAAATCGAGCCCAAAATCCCTTTGATATAAAACCCAACCCAGTCAACCTTATAATTTTGACCCAGCCAAAGTTACTGTGGATTTTCTTTTCCACTTCCCTTACCACCAAAAAGAATGAAGCACAGAGCAGAGTAACAAATTCATTCACACACACGCTCCTCACCCTAAAGTTTCTAGAAGGCCTCAAGTCACGCAAAACGCATGACTCTCACAACAAGGAGCCACGCTGGCGATCCGTGTGAAGGTGGATTTGATCCAAAGGACGAGATCAATGGATTGGAGGCCAAGTCAAGATCAAGCGCTGAAAATGAAGGATAAAGAGATCATCATTCCTCACTCATAGAGAAAGCACAACAAGACCCGCTCCTCCTCAAAGCTCAGCTATAAATAGTGATAGGATTAGACTTAGAAATTGGTCCCCAATTTATGCATTTAAAATTGGTTTACCATTTTAATTACATGTCAATTTACTTATCAGCACTTTAAATTACCTTGTCATTTCCTTTATCGTATTGTAATTCTCTTTATCAATCAATAAAAACACAAAAATATTTCCATTTCCATTATTTTGCTCATTCATCTCAAGTTACTGTTTCATTCATTCAATTGTGTTCTCTACATGTTCATTAAGCTTTAGCTGTTTTGAGCTTTTGATTTGGAACTTTAAAGTTACATCTTTGATTTGGAAGCTTTTGGGGTGGATTTCGAATTCGGATCAATAAGCTTGCATAAGCTTGGTTTGGTTTGGTTTTGAAGTTGTCTCAGGAGCAAGGATTAGGGGTTTAGGTCTCCATCAAGAGCTTTGGACCTCTTGTAAGTTTACAAGTTCATTTTCAAGTCATTTATTGCATTTGCTTATTATTGCCTATTCGTATGCTTATTTTTGTTCTAATGTGCTTAATATGTAATGCTTAAGTGTTCCATAAATTTGTTTTTAAATATTATTGATTAGATTTTAGTTTTCAAGTTTATGCTAAAAATTTCTTTAAATTCCATCAAAACTTGCACAATCTCTTTCATTGTTGATATGGCTAAATTTGTTGTTAGATTTGCTTATTAGGCTAATATTAAGGTGTTTAATATTTGGTCTTACATGTTTTAGTGATAAAAATTGTTTTTAGAAGCTTAATTTTGCAAAACTATTTTTTAAAGGGGTGTTTGGGACTAGGGCAGTACTAACTTCAAGTTAGTACTGCTATTGGTTTTGACCACTTTGATTTACTTTAGGTCTTGCACAAATCTGTTTTAGAATTAAGCTTGCAAGTATTTGTTTGAGTTTTAGTTAGATTTAAGTTTCAACCATGTATTCTCATTAAATTTTAGTTTCTGTGATAACAGATTTGGATTTAGGATTAAATTCTTGCATTTGAGGTGTAAGATCTTAGAAGTTGTTATTTAATGCTTTATTAGGGTTCTATTTTTAGTGCATTATCAGGTCAAATCGTTTTGTTAACTGTTTCTTAGTCAAAACCATCTTTACCCATTTTCACCCAAACTGTCATCAGTTATGCCTAAGTAGCACTTTCGTTTGAGCTTTTTAGTTTCTTAATTGTCTTTCAAATTCTAAACTCTTTGCTGATTCTAGTAGTCTGTAAGATAAGTTTTATTTAGCTTCTTTTCGTTTTTGCATAAGAATCCTTCTTCTAGCTTTTAAATTAGCCTTAAAATTGCATTTTAGTCATTTATAAAACTGTCTTAATACCTTTAGAGCAAACTGTCATTTAATTGCTTTTTCTGAGCTTATTTTCATGTTTCATAAGAAATGCTGGTTAGATTATTTGCTTATTTTCATGTGTTTTTTCAATTTTTCTAAAAAGATTTCAAAAATAAAAATAAAAATAAAAAGGGAAGCCACATGTTCGAACCTGTGACCTCCCTCTCCACACACAAGCACACTTATAACACACACTCTTAACCACTTGCCCTTGGGACTTTTTCAAACATTTCCTGCACCATTTATTTCTTAAAGGCATTTTACCCAGTTGCTTTTCAGCTTATACAAGCTTATATGCCTGCTATTTAAACTGCTTTTTCAAATCCTTTAATTTTCTTAGATTTTAATTAGCTCAAAGTACTTTTTATGAATTTTACAGATTTTTATAATTTAGTTTACTATTTTTATGCATTTTTAGAATAAATCTGTTTTTAAAAAGTATCATTTTTTTAATTCTTAATAAATAAAATAAAAAAGCAAAAAAATATAATCTTTTCTAAAAATTTTCTTTGTCAATTAGGATTATAAAAAATTAAATTTGCATTCGAAGGGAATAGAAAATGAATATTTGCTTATAGGACGTGATAAGTGTAAATTATAAATATCTGTTTATACTCAAAAAATGACTCTAATGAGCACCAAATAGATTAAAAATGGCAAATATGTGCTTTGGTTTTTATGTTTTGTTGTATGGGAGTGTAGATTTGGGAGAAAAGAATGAAAGAAGGGGGAGGTAGTAGAGGATGGTCGGTAGGTGGGAGGGGGTGGGAGGGGTGTTAGGGGGAATGGGAAGGAAGTGGTGGTGTGGGAGAGATGAGAGGTGTGATGAGAATAGGGAGAAAGATTAAGTATTGTAGCATTCCGTCCACCGCCCCCAACACAAGAACACCCGTCAAAAACTGGCCAACACTAACACGAGACATCGAAAGACACAAGAAAGCCAAAGCAACCCAAGCCAACGCCAGAAAAGTCAGCTTCGTCAAAAAGTCAACCAAGCCAAGAAAAGTCAACTCACAAATGGACACATCCCAGAAATGTTCCAAATCAGTCCTTTAAATCCACAAAAAATTAGCACAAATGTTCCTTAGACTCTAAATGGCCTTAATCCCTTACAAACTAAACCACGGATCCAAAGCACAATAAAACCAAAAGCCCAATACCTTAGCACCACTTACCCTTTTAAAAAACACCAAGGGCCATTGTTGCCATTTCTGAAAATTGAATTTTACATTGCACTTTTTAAATAAACAAGGCAGGGACAGAATTTGCAATTTCTCCGAAGTTAAAAACGATTTTTACCCCAAATCCAGATAAAAAGAAAAAGGGCGCCCAAACACTATTCATTCATACCGTTCTCCTCATTACCCCAGGGTATAACATAGGGCATTTGTCTTAATTGAGGGTCAAGGACGACAATTCATGTTGTAAAAAGAGCCCAACGCCTTGATCGATTCATTATGAGAATAGAAGAGTTTTGTTTTACCAATTGGAAGAATCCAAAATAACAAGGATTGAGACTTTGTCGTATAACCAAAGTGTATGCGGAATCTAACACTTTGATACTCTAGAGAAATTTACGAAAGGAAACAGTAAATTGGGATCCACAACACAACCAAATAACACAAAAATCACTGCTTCAATATTATAAATTAATACGATACGTCTTCAAGTACGTGGTTTACCAAACCCTTGAAGCTGTTAACAAAATGCTCTCTAAAATGTATCTCTTAAAGTTCTAACTATCATTCTCTATACTCTAAGATCTCCTTTTATAGAAATACAAGGAGCCCTTTACAATATAGTCAACCTATCTATTAGAACAGTTACAAATTAGAACTAATTATCCCGAAATACTCTCCATCCGTTCTATATCTAACCGGTCCTCCGGTCAAGAATTTAACAGTTCATGATAATGGGCAATGGTGGGTTATGTTACTTAGGCACATGTAAACAGGAGATGATAACCGAAAACACTTGTGTCCAATAAAAATTAACCATTGTATTCGTAAATAGCTTTGAGTACTTAAATCCATAAGTAGAAAAGAGTGTGATATAAATCAAGTAATTGAGTTTGTAATGAGTATGTAAACAATTTCGTAAACGTGTATGCAAATGAGTATGTGACAAAGTATGAAACCAAGTTTGTAATCAACCATGTAATTGTGTTTGTAATGAATTGCAAAATCAAGTATGTAAACCAAGTGTGTAGAATAGTATGTAAAAGATATTGTAAACGAATATGTAAACAAGTTGTATTGAGCATGTATTCTCCCCCGAGATTTGTAAAGTAAATGTAAAACAAGTGAAAGAGGGGCTATAAACTCACATCGATGTTGAAGAACGATTGGCGGGAATGCGCATATAAGCGCCAGACAAAACGAAAACCGGAACAGCTCGACCAAGAAGTTGCGGTTTATCTTAACGGCTAGGAACCACTAGCCTAGGATAATGTACTTGGGTATTCCGATGGATGATTACATCAACGCGACACGTTGATAGAAGATTTAGATTTAAAGTTGTAATAGTTTGGTGGTTGGTTAAATAAAATGAATCGAAAGTAAAAGCAAGGTATGTAATATATCCCGTATATATTACATATGAAATATGAATGAGTATATAATTCGTATGGTGAATTATATAATAAGGACAAACAATTAAATAAATGACCGAGGTATATAATACTTAATACTATTATATATGAAACGTGACCAAAAATAATTGAAACAAAACAATTTGACACATTTTCGGAAATCACCACTTAATTAAACAAAAAGTTTGTGCATAAAAGTAAACGATATTTTAAAGTTACGAATTAAGTAAACGATGTTTCTAAAGTTTTTTACAAAACTATGTCCTTATTTTCTAGTTGGGAATTGTTGGTCTTTAGATCATTCGATTAACACAAGAACACACAAGATTAGACTTTAAATTGACTTGTATTAAAGAAAAACAAAGAACAATGGTGTGGCAACAAAACACACAAAAATGAGACTCTAAATATCTAAGTTGCTAACCTAAAAATGAAGAAAAAAAAGCTTCATATAGCCTCTCTAGGGCCTTGGCCTTTGGGCTATGATGGGCTTTTTCATTAATGGCCCATTTACATAATATTACACGCTTAAACGAGCTAGACTTTTGTCTTGTATCTTCGAGTGACCGAAGCTTCTTTGTTCGGGTCCATTTATGTGATCCTAACAATCTCCCCCTAGATGAGGTCATGAGAAGTTGTTTGAAGCTCACTCGTGCTTGTCTCTTTAGCTCGTTGTTGATAGGGTACTTCACTTGTTGTGCTTTGGTAATTCAATCTTTAACACCTTGATCATGATCTTCAGAACTTGATGTGATGACTTGATCTTGATCTTTGACTTGTTTAAGCTTTACTTCTCTGAATTACTTTGTGATCTTCTTTCACTTTGACTTTGCCATACGCTGATCTTTAGTCTCACATGCTCATATCTGTTGGAATCTTTGAAAGCTTTGATGATTTATCTTCTTCCAATCATTTGAACTTTTGCATTTGAAGAAGACATTGATTTTCAGAGATTATGCGGAAGCTTTTGAATGTAAGCTTTCTTGATTACTTCAGATACTGTGGTATGGATATGAGCACATGTCTTGCATCGGAAACTTTGAGTCGTCATTCGCTATCATAGAACAATTTAGTCACCAACAAAACATTTTGTTATGTAAAATCCACTTAATGTGTTCTAGAAAAACATTTTGTGAACACAAGAAGGGTTTTATATTTTGAAGGGATCAAGTATAGACGATACTCAATCTGGTCGGTTATGTTAACCTCTGATTCCGTGAGGATCAATGATTACAGTATGAATACTGCACCTGTGATCAGAAAGATTCATTAAAAGAACCTTCTTGACAGGTTTTCCGGCACGTGACAAGCTAGTTCCTCTAATACCTAAGTATCAGATTCCCTAATGTTCGCCGTTCTCTAGACCAGAAATGGCCGAAGACTAAACGACACTATAATTATTTCAACTAATAGGATGGTAAAGGAGTGAGTCATTACAGTTACTAACTTGCTGACTATACCGTACATTCCTTTTTCACAGCGTTTTAACCTTCTTAATACAACTAAGTACCCAGTAGAAGCCTGTGGCAAAAATGGATTTGAAAAACATTTCGATGTGCTTATAAAAATTTGTTTGGGGCACAAACGAAAGTATTAAAATCAGAATGCTTCTGATGATGTTTTGAAATAAATCCCGAAAGATATGAAAGTGCCTGGTAAATCCACAACTTGTAACAAGTACATTTATGAAATCCACTTCACTAGTGGGACAGCAGTCCGAAGACCAGGCATGAGCATTCATACGAATACCCTGGTGGTACAACACTCATTGTCCTCAGCAATCCTTAAGATCACTTTTCACGAACATAGACAAAAGATTCTTTGTCAGATATCAAGATACGTGTGTATAAACACAAACTTTTGCCAACCTTGACATATTTGATCATATTAACACTTATGCTCCCCCTACACATGTGCGTTGAATTAAACGAAAGATTTAAGCACATGCATGGTATAGGACTAACCATTTTAGAATCAATCGAATCCTAATTAGCCGTTTTAAACATGTTTAAGTCACATTTTCTCCCCCCGAACAAAAGTAATGAAACTTGTGAATGGTTTTTTGGATCTAGAATGGACTTAAATGTATCAATCACCGCCCCTCACTATGAGGTGAGGTGAAATAAGCCCAAATAACAAGTGAGCATTGAAACGAGACCTTTAGAATACCTAGACAGGAATGATACTGCAATCTGTCTTGAACTTGTAAGCGGTTGGTTTGTTTCAATCTTTCTCCAATAGAATCAGCAACATTGTACCATTTGACCCAAAACTGTTAGTGGTACTGAATTCTCCCCCACAAACTATACCCTGTTCTATTTAAAGAGCTATAGTCACAGTTTTTTTTTTTTTTCTGAATTTGTCATACCCGGAACATGTTTAGAAAACAAGTTTTATTAGAAAAAGTGTTCGGTGGCTTAGACAACTTCTTAACCTATAAAGAAATAAAGCACTGAAAATGTATACCTACACATCTCTGGGAATAAGACCGGGTTACAGTCTGAAATAAACGCAAGCCATTCCTATACCAAGCTATTAGCAATTCAAAAATACAGAGAATCCCCTTGAACCATCGCTTCGAGTCACTAAGTTTTCAATCAGGAACCTAGAGATCAGTAGTAACTTTGGGAACTAGAACTAACGCTTCACGGGGGTGAGTTCAAAAGGCTTCAACAATGGGTTCCACTATCCTGATAGTTAAAAGGACAGTATATCAAAACGCAAAATGTCCGTCCAGTGGGTTTCCACTGAGGCTTAACCACTACCAACAATCTTCCAGGTTGGGTCTCCAAGCTGTCTTAGTATGTTCACATTATGATATTCTGTTGCCTTTCCAAACCTCTTTAGTATATTCACACTATGTTTGGCATGGGGGGTTTTTGGTATTTCATAGACTTCAAAGCACGAATCACAAACTGATTTATTGATAAAACAACATTCACTTCCTAAAGTATCTGCTGCTCTCCTCGCATTCACACTTTTATGCAAGAATACGATGTCCGATGTGTGGCCACTTTGCATAGGTTTTCTGCGAGATTTCAGTGGCAGGTTGGTTCTTGTAGACAATTTCACAGAACATTAGCTTATTTGTGTTGTTGCACTGATGGGTTTCTTCTTGTGTGGGTCAATTTGCAGTCCTGGGAGGTTACTGAAAGTAACTTGCTTTTTCTTAGGCCACGGGGTTGGTTTTAACCCAGTTGGCTCTTTTAGGAGGTGGAAATGTACTTTGAACTTTTTGGTAAACAATCCCTGAAGCCAGTACTTTGGAGTTTCTCCAAGAGGTTGAAGGCCACTACATGGTTTAAAACCATGGACTAGGGCTTTCAGCTTGGTAGTTTCAGAAGTTAGGAACTAATGCTTTTCAGTGTACGCAGTACGTGAGTGAGTATTCGCCTTTGACAGTTCATCATACCGTCTTTTGAGACTCACGTTTTCTACCATAAGGCCATCTAGCTGAATCCTAAGGGAGGTAATCGTATCTTTCAACTGAATTCTATCAGTTTCTAGTGCCTGTTGGTCACAACTACCTTCATTGGTACCTACCATCAACACCATCTGATTTTGATCTGAGCAAACTAAAATACCTGATAGTGTCATCTTTTTCCCTTGAAGCTGTTGTCTTAAAACTTTTAATTTCAAAATTGCAAATTGGAGGCACTAGAAGTGGATCTATGCCCTGATTATAGTTCTAAATTTAAAGTGTAAATAACATAATTCTGTTCGAGAAATGCAAAACGTTTCTCAGAATCAGTAATTAGCTGTTTCTGTTTTGAAATCTCAGCTTCAAGTTCAAGAACTTAGTGTGTTTCCCTATCGCATGGCTGATCTAAGATCTTCCTCAAAAGCAAATCGAACTAGGGGGCACAAACAATATCGGAAGATAACACAATAGAGCAGATATCTTTTTCAAACATATTTCAGCAATTAAGCAGCCCTTGTTTGATTAAAGATTTTTCTTCTCTAAGGTCAGGTTCTTGTTATCAATAACACATTGTTCCATACTTCCGCCTCCAATTCATCAAAAAATCTGTCAAATTCTCGTTATCCTCTTTGAAAAAAGTATCATTAGCAGTTGGATATGGTATTTGAAAAGGTCGTAAAATGGTACCAGTTGTTGTTCAACAAACTTGTTTTGCATAATCAAGCACCATTCATAAACATAGCCTGGTTTTTTTTGTTGTTCTTTCTTTGAATGATATCTTCCCAATTGATGAAAAGCAGCATTAAACTTTTCGAAGACGGGACAGAACTTGACTTGGAGGTCGACTTTTTAATGAACAAAGGGAGTGACAGGACTGTTTTGGGTTACAATGTCAGACTAGCCCGTTCATTGGCAGGCACGCCAATAATCTGTTCACTGGAACAGTTCCTGTTTGAGGAACAAACATAAGGGGCGTTTAGCTCTCATAAAAGCATACGTCAAGGGTCGAACGTCCCTGGTTTTTCGTCACTTTTCATGCTACACAACTTGTTGAACCAAGGCCTCTTCACTAACCCATATAATAGAACGGGTGGGTGATAAGATGCCAAAGGGTAATCAGCATCATCCAACGCAGGTTGAGCACGCTTGGCACATATAACCTAGACTGGGTTTAACGGGTGCCTAGGATCCCTTAGCGTGGGGGGGGCAAGTTCATTGGTTTGCCTTTTTAGGTTTCTTGAAAGCATGGAATAGTTTGTGTTGCCTGTTAAGAAATCTTTTCAACATATCTCTTGCAACCTTTGTTTAGCAGTTTTTAAACAAACTATTTCAATCTAAGTAACTAATCTGCTAGTTTCTCATTACTCAGATAAAATCTTTTTCCTTTTCAGATATTGTAAAAATGGCCAAATATTTTTCTTGTTCCCTGAAAGAGTGATTTTTAAGCAAATCGTTTGTCTTGCACAAACTTCAGCGTATCCGCTTGTTTTCGCTTAATCACTAGGGGCTTGTTTCCAGTCTAACATTGTGTCAAGATCAAGTTTGACCTTTTGGGTATCTAGACGATATATTTCTTGCTTGCATTGAGAAAGCTCATTTTTTAAGGTCTCGACTTCTAAGCATTTTTCTTGGTTAACCTTAGCATGTCCCGTCTAGATTGGTTGTCAATCAGTTAAGTATGGCAATACATAGAAATGTTAATCAGATGTGTCAAACAGATAGCCTCAGTTGGAACATTTTGGGCGTCGATGTCAAGAAGATATACTGATGATAACGGGAGTCGTATTGTCATCAATCTCAGTCTCAAGCATCAGAAGTCAAATGTTCTTCCCGGTGCATCACCGACTCAACTGATAATCCACATTATCAAAGATTTGATTGTCATTGGAGTGTACCTCATTGACTTGACTGTTGGTTGCACTAGTGGATGACAAGTTGGCCATGAAAGCGACAGCAGCATTGGGCCCTCATCCACGTCTGAGTCATACGCATCCTCACGACTTGGCTTGAAACATGTTTGATGTTGTCAGATGCCTGAGGTTTGATCGATATGTTTCCCTTCATTTTTTCCATTGATTAACGTTTGTTTATTTATGAATGATCTGATACTTAGAGTGAGAAGTGGCGAGTTTGTTGAAAGATGACTTGGTGTGAGGTTTAAGATTTATCGGTAAATTTGAAACAGTAAAAAAATGCTGTATTTTGAGGCCTAAATTACTCCGAATGGGCCAAAAAATTTACAGGGCTCTCGGCTCAATATAGGAAGATCTTGACCGTATTGGGCGTTTCCGAGCTGGTATAAAAATTTCGAAACAATCCGACACAAAAATTATTTTTGCGGCAAATCAAGCAAAACGCAACTTAGCTTGAACAAAACGCAATGAACTTGTTGTCAAAACGCAATGATATCTTCCTCAAAACGCAATGAAATTTTTCTCAAAAAACGCAATGAAATTTTTTCTCAAAACGCAATGAAAGTATTCCCTCATAAAACGCAATGACGACTTGAAGTCAACGCAATGACACTTCCTCTAAAACGCACTGAAAGTTTTCTCAAAACGCAATGAAAATTTTGCTCAAAACGCAATGAAAGTTGAAGTCAAAACGCAATGGACTTTTCTTGTTAAAACGCAATGCTTGAAATTTTGGCAGCGTAGCGTTTTAGCCAAAACGCAATAGATTTCTTCAAAACGCAACCTGTATATCAAAATGCAATATGAAGATTCTCAAAACGCAACATGAAGATCTCAAAACGCAACATGAAGATCCTCAAAACGCAATTTGAAGATGCCCAAAACGCAGTCAAGAAAAACTCTTCTATATGTTCAACGAAAATTTTGAAAATCCACAGATAGCTTGCCAATTCAATTCGAACCACAATTAAACGTACGCCCCTTTATTTTTTTTGTGATTACTTTCGATCAATACACACAAAATCCGAACCCCACTTTTTTTAAAAAAATTCGGTTAAAAAAAAACACATCCAAACAATCACTTTTGGCTCTTGATACCAATTGTAGGATCCCTAGATCATTCCATGGATTAAGCACAAGATCAATGGCACAAGAGATTAAACATTAAAGAACTTTTTGATGAAATAGAAACAAAAATCTAAAAAGATGGAAAAAAATAAGTAGCTTTCTTTTCCTCTAACTTTGTCCACAACCTAATTTTAGACTAAACTAAGACTAATATATAAAAGATTTGGCCTTTTAGGGCTTTCTTTTTGGGCTTTTTACATCTTGGCCCTTATACATAATAAACATTAAAAACATACGACTTTTTTCGAGCTAGACTTTTAGTCTTGTATCTTCGAGTGACCAAGCTTTCCTTTGTTCGGGTCCATTTATGTGATCCTAACAATCTCCCCCTAGATGAGGTCATGAGAAGTTAGCTCACTCGTGCTTGTCTCTTTAGCTCGTTGTTGATGGGGTACTTCACTTGTTGTGCTTTGGTAATTCAAACTTTAATACCTTGATCATGATCTTCAGAACTTGGTGTGATGACTTGATCTTGATCTTTGACTTGTTTAAGCTTTACTTCTCTGAATTACTTTGTGATCTTCTTTCACTTTGACTTTGCCATACGCTGATCTTTAGTCTCACATGCTCATATCTGTTGGGATCTTTGAAAGCTTTGATGATTTATCTTCTTCCAATCATTTGAACTTTTGCATTTGAAGAAGACATTGATTTTCAGAGATTGTGCGGAAGCTTTGAATGTAAGCTTTCTTGAATACTTCAGATACTGTGGTATGGATATGAGCACATGTCTTGCATCGGTTACTTTGAGTCGTCATTCGCCATGATAGAACAATTTAGACACCAACAAAAACATTTTGTTATGTAAAATCCACTTAATGTGTTCTAGAAAATCATTTTGTGAACACAAGAAGGGTTTTATATTTTGAAGGGATCAAGTATAGACGATACTCAATCTGGTCGGTTATGTTAACCTCTGATTCCGTGAGGATCAATGATTACAGTATGAATACTGCACCTGTGATCAGAAAGATTCATTAAAAGAACCTTCTTGACAGGTTTTCCGGCACGTGACAAGCTAGTTCCTCTAATACCGAAGTATCAGATTCCCTAATGTTCGCCGTTCTCTAGACCAGATGTCCGAAGACTAACACACTATAAGTATTTCTACTAATAGAATGGTAAAGAGTGAGTCAGTACAGTTACTATCTGCTGACTATACCGTACAATTCCTTTTTCAACACCAAAAGGTCCCAGCTGTAACTTTTAATACAATTAAGTACCGTAGAAGGCCTGTGGCAAAAATGATTTGAAAAAACAATCGATGTGGCTTATAAAATTTGTTTGGGGCAACAAACGTAAAGTTTAAATCAGAAATGCTTCTGATGATGTTTTGAATATATCCCAAAGATATTTAAGTCCTTGGGAAATCCCAACTTGTACAATACATTTATGGAAATCCCACTTCACTAGTGGGCGCCTGTCCGAAGACCAGGCATGAGCATTCATACAAAATACCCAGGTGGTACAAACAATCTCTTTCCTCAGCATTCCTAAGAATCACTTTCCCACGAACATGAAACAAAAGATTCTTGTCAGTTATCACAGATACGTGTGTATAACACAAACTTTTGGTAACCTTGACATTTAGATTACTATAAATTATTTGGATTTGAATGTAAATATATGATGTATAAAGTATAAAATACGCTGATATTATAAATGGTCATACATATAACACTTATGCTCCCCTACACATTGCGATGATAAACGGGGCGAAAGATGTTTACACATGCATGGATAATACTTTAGCATTTTAGAATCAATCAATCATTAATTATCCCGTTTTATACATGTTTAAGTCCATTTTCTCCCCCGAATCAAAAGTATGAAACTTGTGAATGGTTTTGATTAGAAAGACTTAAAATTATCAATCTCCCCCTCAACGTATGAGGTGAGGTGAAATAGCACAAATATCAAGTGAGCAATTGAAACAAGACCTTTAGAATACCTAGACAGGAATGATACTGCAATCTGTCTTGAACTTGTAAGCGGTTGGTTGTTTCAATCTTTCTCCAATAGAATCAGCAACAGTGTGTCCATTTGACCTGCAAAACTGTTAGTGGTACTGATTCTCCCCCACAAACTATGACCCGTGTTCTATTTAAAGAGCTATAGTCACAGTCTGAATTGGTCATCCCGAACATGTTTGATAAAACAAGTTGTTTATTAGAAAAAGTGTTCGGGGCTTAGACAACTTCTTGCCTGTAAAGAAATAATGCACTGAAACGTATACTAAATCTCTGGGATAAGACCGGGTTACAGTCTGAAATAACTGCAAGCCATTCTATACGAAGCTTTAGCATTCAAAAATACCAGATATCCCCTTGGAACCAGCCTTTCGATCACTAAGTTTGCAATCAGGGAACCTAGAGATCTTAGTAACTTTGGAACTAGAACTAACGCTCGGGGTAAGTTCTAAAGGCTCAACAATGGGTTCCACTATCCTAGTTAAAGGACAGTTATCATACAACGCAAAATGTCGTCCAGTGGGTTTCCACTGAGGCTTAACACTACCAACAATCTTTCCAGTTGGTCTCCAAGCTGTCTTAGTAGTGTTCACATTATGATTTCTGGTTGCTTTCCAAACCTTCTTAGTATGATTCACACTATGTTTGGCATGGGGGGTTTTGGTATTCACAGACTTCAAAGAACGAATCACAAACTGATTATGATAAACAACATTCAACTTCCTATTGTGATCTGCTGCTCTCCTCGCATTCACACTTTTATTGGGCAAGATACGATGGTTCCGAGTGTGGCACTTTGGCATAGATTGTGCGAGATTCAGTGGCAGGTTTTGGGTTCTTAGACAAATTCACAGGAACATTAGCATTTGTTTTTGTTGCAACTGGTGGTTTCATGGGGTCTATTTGAAGTCCTGGGAGGTTCTTGAAAAGTAACTTGCTTTTTCTTAGGCAACGGGGTTGGTTTTACCCAGTTGGCTCTTTTTGGAGGTGGAATGTACTTTGAACTTTTGGTATACATCCCTGAAGCAAGTACTTTGGGTTTCTCAGAGGTTGAAGGTCCACTACTTGTTTTACCATGGACTAGGGCTTTCAGCTTGGTAGTTTCAGAAGTTAAGGCACTAAGCTTTTCAGTGTACGCAGTACGTGAGTGAGTATTCGCCTTTGACAGTTCATCATACCGTCTTTTGAGACTCACGTTTTCTACCTTAAGGCCATCTAGCTGAATCCTAAGGGAGGTAATCGTATCTTTCAACTGAATTCTATCAGTTTCTAGTGCCTGTTGGTCACAACTACCTTCAGTGGTACCTACATTCAACACCTTCATACGATTTGAATCCCTAGCATCTAAATTCCTGATAGTGTCATCTTTCCCTTGAAGCTGTTGTCTTAACTTGTTAATTTCAAAAATTGCATTGGAGGCACTAGAAGTGTCTATGCACTGTTTATAGTTTTGAAATTTAAGTTGTAAACAAACATAATTCTGTTCGAGAAAGGCAAAACGTTTTTCAGATTCAGTAATTAGATGTTTCTGTTTTGAAATCTCAGCTTCAAGTTCAAGAACTTTAGTGTGTTCCCTATCGCATGCAGATCTAAGATCTTCGCAAAGGCAATTCGAACTAGGGGGCACAACAATATCGGAAGTAAGCACAATAGAGCAGATATCTTTTTCTAAACATTCAGCAATTAAGCAGTCATTTTTGATTAAAAGATTTTTCTTCTCTATGGTCAGGTTCTTGTTATCAAGAACACATTGTTCATACTCCGCCTCCAATTCATCAAAAATCTGTTCAAATTCTCTTATCTCTTTGAAAAAAGTATCATTAGCAGCTTGGATATGTTTTTTGAAATGGTCGTAAAATGGTACCAGTTGTTGTTCAACAAACTGTTTTGCATAATCAAAACACCATTCAGAAACATAGTCTGGTTTTTTTGTTGTTCTTTCTTTGATGATATCTTCAAATTGATGAAAAGCAGCATTAACTTGTCGAAGACTGGACAGAACTTGACTTGGAGGTCGACTTTTATGAACAAAGGGAGTGACAGGACTGTTTGGGTTACTAGTCTGACTAGCACGTTCATTGGCAGGAAGCCAATATGCCTGTTCACGGGACAGTTCCTGTTGAGGAACAAACATAAGGGCGTTTAGCTTCTCATAGAAGCCATTCGCGGGTCGAACGTGCCCTGGTTTTTCGCTCATCTTTTTCATGCTAACAACTTGTTGAACCAAGGCCTCTTCACTATCCCATATACTAACGGGTGGGTGAGTAAGATGCAAAAGGGTATCAGCATCATACAACGCAGGTTGAGCACGCTTGGCCATATAACCTAGACCTGGGTTACGGGTGCCTAGGATGTCCTTGTGCAAGTCATTGGTTGCCTTTTTAGGTTTCTTTGAAAGCATGGGAATAGTTTGTGTTGGCATGTTAAATCTTTGCAACATATCTCTTGCAACCTTGTTAGCAGTTTTTAAACAAACTATTTCATCTAGATAACTATCTGCTAGTTTCTCTTTCTCAGATAAAATCTTTTCCTTTTCAGATTGTAAAAATGCAATTGATTTTTCTTTTCCTGAAAGAGTGATTTTAAGCAAATCGTTTTCTTGCACAAGTTCAGCGTTCCGCTTGTTTCGCTGAATCACTAGGGCTTGTTCCAGTCTAACTTTGTGTTCAAGATCAAGTTTGACCTTTTGGGTATCTAGACGATATATTTCTTGCTTGCATTGAGAAAGCTCATTTTTTATTAAAGGTCCTCGACTTTCTAATCATTTTCTTGGTTAACCTTAGCATGTCCGTCTAGTTGGGTTTGCAATCAGATTTAAGATGGCAATCATGAAGAAATTTATCAGAATGTGTCCAGCAGATACCTCATTGTGACATTTTTGGGCTTTCGGTGTCAAGAAAGATACTATGAACGGATCGTATTGTCATCCAAGTCTCATCTCAGCATCGGATCTAAATGTTTTCTTTCCCGTGCAATCTCCTGACATCAACAGATAATCCACATTATCAATAGATTTGATTGACATTGGAGTAGTAACCCTACATTGACTTGACTGTTGGGTGGCACAGGTGGATGGACAAAGTTGGCCATGAATAGCGGCAGCACAATTGGGGCCTTCCATACCCACGTCTGAGTCATATAACGCATCCCATGATTGGCTTGAAACATGTTTGTTGTAGTCAGTGCCTGAGGTTGATCATATGTTTCTTCATTTTGTTGCCATTGAATAACGTTGTTATAGTGAATGATCTGATATAAGTGATTGGTTGAAAGATGACTTGAGTGTGGAGGTTTAATGAATTTTCGGGTAAAATTTGAAACATAAAAATGCTGTTTGAGGGGGTCAAATGAACCCGAAATGGCCAAAAAATGACAGGGTTCTTGCTCAAAGAGAAAGAGTCTTGACCGTTGGGCCGTTTCGGAGTTGGTATAAAAATTTCGAAACAATCCGACACAAAAATTATTTTTGCGGCAAATCAAGCAAAACGCAACTTAGTTTGAACAAAACGCAATGAACTTGTTGTCAAAACGCAATGATATCTTCCTCAAAACGCAAAGAAATTTTTTCTCAAAACGCAATGAAAGTTTTCTGCAAAACGCAAATGACACTTGAAGGTCAAAACGCAATGACAATCTTCCTCAAAACGCAATGAAATTTCTCACAACGCAATGAAAGTATTTCCTACAAAACGCAATGACACTTGAAGTCCAAAACAGCAATGACTTTCCCTCAAAAAACGCAATGCTTAAGAAATTTTGGCAGCGTAGCGTTTTAGCCAAAACGCAATAGATTTCTTCAAAACGCAACCTGTATATCAAAACGCAATATGAAGATTCTCAAAACGCAACATGAAGATCTCAAAACGCAACATGAAGATCCTCAAAACGCAATATGAAGATGCCCAAAACGCAGTCAAGAAAAACTCTTCTATATGTCACGAAAATTTTGAAAATCCACAGATAGCTTGCCAATTCAATTCGAACCACAATTAAACGTACGCCCCTTTATTTTTTGTGATTACTTTCGATCAATACACACAAAATCCGAACCCCACTTTTTTTTTTTAGAAAATTCGGTTAAAAAAAAACACATCCAAACAATCACTTTTGGCTCTTGATACCAATTGTAGGATCCCTAGATCATTCCATGGATGAAGCACAAGATCAATGACACACAAGATTAAACAATAAGAACTTTTGATTGAAATGAAACAAAACTCTAAAAGATGGAAAAAAATGAAGTAGCTTACTTTTCTCTAACTTTGTCCAACCTAATTTTAGACTAAACTAGGACTATTTATACTAAAAGGATTTGCCTTTTAGGGCTTTCTTTTTGGGCTTTTTACATCTTGGCCCTTATACATAATAAACATTAAATAACATAGACTTTCGAGCTAGACTTTTGTCTTGTATCTTCGAGTGACCGAAGCTTCTTTGTTCGGGTCCATTTATGTGATCCTAACAATCTCCCCCTAGATGAGGTCATGAGAAGTTAGCTCACTCGTGCTTGTCTCTTTAGCTCGATGTTGATGGGGTACTTCACTTGTTGTGCTTTGGTAATTCAAACTTTAACACCTTGATCATGATCTTCAGAACTTGATGTGATGACTTGATCTTGATCTTTGACTTGTTTAAGCTTTACTTCTCTGAATTACTTTGTGATCTTCTTTCACTTTGGCTTTGCCATACTCTGATCTTTAGTCTCACATGCTCATATCTGTTGGGATCTATGAAAGCTTTGGATGATTTATCTTCTTTCCAAACATTTGAACTTTTGGCATATGAAGAAGACATTGCTTTTTCAGAGATTGTGCGGAAGCTTTGAATGAAAGCTTTCTTGAATACTTCAGATACTGTGGAATGGAAATGAGCACAATGTCTTGCATCGGTAACTTTGAGTCGTCATCGCACATGGATAGAACAATTTAGACACCAAACAAAAACATTTTGTTATGAAAAATCAACTTAATGTCGTTACTAGAAAATCAATTGTGAACACAAGAAGGGTTTTATATTTTGAAGGGATCAAGTATAGACGATACTCAATCTGGTCGGTTATGTTAACCTCTGATTCCGTGAGGATCAATGATTACAGTATGAATACTGCACCTGTGATCAGAAAGATTCATTAAAAGAACCTTCTTGACAGGTTTTCCGGCACGTGACAAGCTAGTTCCTCTAATACCTAAGTATCAGATTCCCTAATGTTCGCCGTTCTCTAGACCAGATGTCCGAAGACTAACACACTATAAGTATTTCTACTAATAGAATGGTAAAGAGTGAGTCAGTACAGTTACTATCTGCTGACTATACCGTACAATTCCTTTTTCAGCGTTTTACTTCTTAATACAATTAAGTACCGTAGAAGGCCTGTGGCAAAAATGATTTGAAAAACATTCGATGTGCTTATAAAATTTGTTTGGGGCACAAACGAAAGTTTAAATCAGAATGCTTCTGATGATGTTTTGAAATATATCCCGAAAGATATGAAGTGCCTTGGGAAATCCAAACTTGTACAAGTACATTTATGGAAATCCACTTCACTAGTGGGCGCAGTCCGAAGACCAGGCATGAGCATTCATACGAATACCCTGGTGGAACAACATCTCTTTCCTCAGCATTCCATAAGATCACTTTCACGAACATGAAACAAAAGATTCTTTGTCATTTATCAAGATACGTGTGTATAACACAAACTTTTGGTACCTTGACATTTTTGATCATATTAACACTTATGCTCCCCCTACACATGTGCGTCGATAATCGAAAGATGTTTAGCACATGCATGGATAGGACTTAGCATTTTAGAATCAATCGAATCATTAATTATCCGTTTTACATGTTTAAGTCACATTTTCTCCCCCGATCAAAAGTGTGAAACTTGTGAATGGTTTTGATCTAGAATGGACTTAAAATGTATCAATCTCCCCCTCAACGTATGAGGTGAGGTGAAATAGCACAAATATCAAGTGAGCAATTGAAACAAGACCTTTAGAATACCCAGACAGGAATGATACTGCAATCTGTCTTGAACTTGTAAGCGGTTGGTTGTTTCAATCTTTCTCCAATAGAATCAGCAACAGTGTGTCCATTTGACCTGCAAAACTGTTAGTGGTACTGATTCTCCCCCACAAACTATGACCCGTGTTCTATTTAAAGAGCTATAGTCACAGTCTGAATTGGTCATCCCGAACATGTTTGATAAAACAAGTTGTTTATTAGAAAAAGTGTTCGGGGCTTAGACAACTTCTTGTCTGTAAAGAAATAATGCACTGAAACGTACACTAAATCTCTGGGATAAGACCGGGTTACAGTCTGAAATAACTGCAAGCCATTAAGCTAAATTTTTTCTTCTTTTTTTTTTTTTTTTAAATTAAATATACACAATGAGACAATGCTTTAGCATTCAAAAATACCAGATATCCCCTTGGAACCAG